>VVHJ01060481.1:0-13842 GCA_015107715.1 Tylochromis polylepis | reverse complement strand
TGAGGGCCGGTTACTATAGTAACTCCTGGGATTGGCAGGAGGGGGTGGGGGGAGGAACACACACTCCTCTGCACTTGGGGTCAGACACAGAGTGAGCGGCAAACAGGATTTAAGCTCCCAAGATGCTTCCCAAGAAAAATCTATATGTCGTATTGCAAACATTCTGTCACTGTGAGTGGCAGGAACTTCCAGACTACAACATATTAAATTTTCATACCTGTAGTGTTTATTATATTGAAATGGTGACCGTGTAAAGACACCCTCCAAATGTAAAATTGAGCCAAAATTTGGGAGCCATTTTAAAATGGTAGTCTATGGGGGACAGGCAAGGAGGAAACTGCGCTTTAATGACATTTGTGAGAAAACTGTAAATCTCATCTCAATGAGGATGACACTGGATGAAAGAGGGCAATGATAGCTATGTTTTGATGTATATATTATAAATGTAGGGCAAAAGGTTTGGGCGGGAAAGAAAGAGACAGACATTTTTTTTCAAATTATTCTCCACACTCTGTTTTTAGAGCAGGTCACATGACCATTCAGTGGTGGGAAAATTCCATGAAAAATTACCAATGAAACACAGATATCCAACCCTCTGCTTAGCATCAATAAACATTTTCCTTCGTCTTCATTGGGCTTAATGTTTAACAGTTTTCACTAAAGAGCAAATAAGTAGGAAAAGTGGTTCTATTTCACTCTCACATTAATAAGGTTATAGCTGGTGATTTTCTCTGCAGTGTTAATATTGTCAAACCAACAAAAAATGGACTCAGTAGCAGAAAGGAACTAGACATACCAGGTTTTGGAGAAACAGAAAATACTTACATATTGTAAATACATTTACTTTTTTAACCTGTTGTCTATATATGTAAAACAAAAAAGGAAATTAAAGATAAATTCCCAAAACTGTTATCTGAGGAAACACTAGAGTAAATTTAAGAAGACACTGATGTGATTGTAATTATTTCTCTACCAGAAAAAAGTAACATTTCTTTTAATTTTTTAAAAAATTAAATTTTTTTCTCTACCTCTAAATATTATAAAAATGTGCAATTAACAAAAATCTTCTGGAATTGTGTGTGACCTGTACAATCCAAACCCAAAGAAACTTTCTGATGAAATGAAAATTGAAATCAATATTAAAATGAATTTTCTAACACTGAATGAGGATAAACAGAACATGCATATAAAAAAGTTAAACAGTGCTGTGCCATTGGAAATACTTAAATAAATTTAAAAAAAAGAGTAAATAAATTCCTTTTCTCCCCTCAGGAAAAAAAAATCTGTACTAAATACAATCTGAAAAGCTCAAAACCACACCACAATTTAGCTAAAGATGGACATTTTTAAAACTGCACCACTTATAAAAACAACATGTCCTGCAAAATATACTGTATAAAAGCAACTTAACATTTTTGCATTCATTTTTGTGCCCCTAAGTCTTACTCAATACCATGTCTACTGCTATATGAGACTAATTTACCTTTGCTCACCCTCAACAAACTTGCTATAACCCTTCTGACATCTCTTATTGCCCCCTCTTTCATGCCAATCTTTGTTACGCTCTCCATTTTTATTTTTCCCTCTTCCCTGACTGACATAAAATGAAAACCTCATATGAACAATTCAAAAGCCTGCTAAAACCTATTCAGACATCATTTCCAAAGACCAATAGTAGTTTAATGTATGGATCCAAAACATTCCAGTTCAGTTGATGGTTGGGGACAAAAACCCTTGTCTAAGTGTTCTCCAGCACCATTTCAAGGTTACACTAAACAGTCTTTCAATGCCTCCTCTGTTTTCTTGCAATTTCTTGTCCAAAGTCTTCATTCAAACAGTTCCTTTTTTAGCACTTGAGCTTTTGTTGAGCAATTGTCTGCCACATTGCTTCCTGGTTGTCCTCAGCATCCTCAAAAACCAAAGAAATAAACCTTCAGCCAAAACAAAAACCAGCAAAAACATTCTCTTTGCTGCTCCATCAATTCAGTCCCAAACCTTCCAGAGTATATATTTGGTGTAGCTTTTCTAGCTGTGCTAATATCTACTTTGGGCTTGTTGGTATCTGTTCCGAACCATGGATATGAGAAAAGCTTTGTTAAACCGGAAAACTCAATAGTACCTCCCTTAAATTTTAAACTTAAACAGTAGTCTACAAATTCTTAATGTTAGTGAGAAAAGATCTTTACTATGCAAGCAAGAAACTACAAACATGTGTGAAGAGAGGAGGGTTTTCCCTGCCTAATTTTAGATGGTATTATTGAGCGATGAGTGTGAAACAGCTCAGAGCTTGGTTACCTAGTGCACTACTCAAACTCACTTGGTCCCAAATAGAAAAAGAAGCAAATGGTGGCACTTCCCCTTGGTTGAAGTTGTTTGGTATTGGTCACAAACCTAACCATCCTATAATTGCAACCGCAAAGACAATAAATTACATAGGGCGGGAGGTTGGGATTTTATTAAATCACCTTTAGCACCTTTATGGGGAAATAAAAGAATCTTAATTGGTGGGATGTCAGTTGATTGGCCACAGTGGCATAGGGCCGGCATCCTTTATATATCGCATTTGTTTGATTGTAGAACTAAACGTTTTCTAAGCTTTGATCAGGTTGTTGAACTATATAATTTACAGCGCAATCATTTCTGGAGATATGTCCAAATGTACAGCTCTTTATTGAAATGGTTGGGAAGCCCAATGATTTGCCCCGCGGGCAGCCCTGTGGAAACACTACTTTCTAGATCTTCCTCTGGTAAAGGTATTACTTCTAAGATCTACCAATTACTATTAGATCAGTTAGCTGACCCTCTTTCCAAAGTTAAAGGTTACTCAAGATCTGGCAGAGGACATATCTCCAGCTGAATGGGAGTCATGTCTCCATAATATCAATACCATGTATAAGGAAATAGGAAGCAGGTTTATTCAGTTAAAGATAATTCACAGGTGGCATCGAACACCACAACAATTATACAAATGGAATCTGATACCTATGGACAATTGCTGGAGATGTGATGGCCAGGGTGCCTCGATCCTGCATATTTTATGGAGCTGTCCAGCACTTCAGGACTGGTGGGGAAATATTATGGAAGTTGTCTTCAGTGTTCTGAAAAGAAGATTTCGCATCTCACCGAAAATATCAGTGGTATAACCACAGAACTCTCTGACTGTGACTTTTCTTCCCATAAAAGGGGATGGATTATCTTGGCCCTTACCACGGCTGAAAAGATTTTGTTAAGACACTGGCGGAAAAACCGGCCCCCTACCTATGAAGACTGGTTAACGACAATGGTTAAGTTAGCAGCTAAGTGACTTATGGTTTATTAGACAAGCTGGGTCAGTATAATTGTTTTTGGTCTCCTTTCACCAGCTGGCTCTCTGCCACTTGAGGTGCAGATGGGTGTGATGGGGGAGTGGTAGGTGTGGAGTTTTGCTGTATGTAAAATTGAAGGTGATGAATGTTATTTTTCTTGTTTGGTTTATGCTTTAATAAAAATGTTGAAAATAAACCATTCCATTGTAGCTCTGGCTGTATGTTTAGGGTCACTCTAAACACACACAGTCGGATTCTATTTACAGATTAGGTGACATCTGTAGGCGGTTGGTTTTTATCCATCCTGCACTGTGGTGACCCAATAGACATACAGACAGTAGCCCCTTGCACTGTGGGCCTACTTGACTTCAATAGTATCAAGCAGTGTTTCATCAGTTAAGAAAGAAAAACTTTTTAGTTAAATCTAAGAAAAGATCAGCAGACATATAAAGAGAATCTAATTAAAATCAAAACCAGACAAAATTTAAGTACACTCTGGAGAAGAGGCACATAACACACGCGCACACAAATAAATAAAATAAAATACACTAGATTTCTGTCAGACTGATTTTGGAGTCTTATGCATGAAATTAGACGCAGCTATACCACAGTTAGTCTTTAATCTAGCCCAGACACCTTCCAGCACTGTGTTAGAGTGACTGGACTGGACCAGCGCTGCTTGGTTTGTCTTTAGCAGTTACAGCCCCCATTTTGAGGATTTTGCGAATTATGACAGTTACCAGTTAAAGCTAGGTAAGCCATATGAGGCCAATGAGCCATGCAGTGAGAACTACTGCATCAGGTCGATAACTGGAAATATCACCTACCTCACGGAGTTAAAAAATGAATCATTTCTAAATTTTGTGAAAGTAGAAGTCATAACAGAGGTGTTAGATTAGATTGAATTAGATAGTAAAGTGGTGAATCAATGACATGAAACATAAAAAAATATAATATGGCCATACAGGACAAGTAATGCTTTTAACTGTGACTCTCACAGGAGCTTTGGGAGGAATAAAGGATAATTAGTCCTGAAAAACCTGAGGGTGGACATTAACTATAATAGTATAAATTTAAAACAGGGTAAAAAGGGTAGCCCTAAAATAAAGCAACAGCTTGGACACTCTCGTTTCATGCAGATTCACAAAGTCAATGTGGGCATGTTTCACACTTCAATAGTTAATGAACTGACATGAGTGCTGGGAATACTGGCTATTGTAAGACTAGGAATGGCAAGTGACACATCAGTGATACATGTCTGAGGTGCAGTTTTGAAGAGTTGGAACTAAAGCAAGGACACAATACAGTAGTCTGCTTCTCGGCGTGTTTGAAGAGCCAAGGACCACAGCGTGCATTCATGGTTTTTCTCTTATGGACCGGACCATCATTCTGTGCAGTTTCATTGGTCTAAGTGAGGCATATTCGAAAACCTGAACCAAAGAGTCAAACAGGGGACTTGCTGCAAGTGTGTGTGCACGTGTCAGTGAATGTGTGTGTGTGTGTGTGTGTGTGTGTGAGCGAGAGAATGACAGAAGAAGAATCCTTTTGAATAATCACTATAATAAGCGGTATGGTCTATTCTGTCCTGTCTTATTTTTATCATTTTGTCATCTCTATAATATCACTATTTTTGATAGCATTAGACAGTGTTAGAATTTTATGATATTTAGACGTCATTTCTCTGACAAACCTTGGTAAAGTTTTTTGTTGTTTTTGTTTTGTTGTTGAGTCTCTGGAGTACACACACCAAAATCCTAAGACCCTGTTTTGTAGTGTAAACATGACTTTCCATCACTCTGTGCACTATTTTCCTCAAAGCAGACACCGGTTTCCCTTGGCTTTCCTTAAAGTGCCCACATCTGACCACATTCTGTGGATTCTTATTGTATAACAATAAGTATATTCATTTACATTAAAAGTGATTTTAATAATTTAACTTGACTAAAGAATTAATGCACATTATCTATTGTTTGAAACTGTTTATCACAACTCATGTAAGCGTCATGGATATTATCTGTCAAACTAATAAAAAGTAGCATTTGCTGATTACAAAAAAAGTTAAATACGTGAAATTTAAGGACTTTTGCCTGGTTATGTATGAACAACCAGTGCCAAAGGTGTCCTGACCTGCAGAATCGAGAGCGCCGCTACACTGTGCAAGCTGAGGCATCGCGACGCACACCTGGCCCTGGAAACTGTCTCCGACCAGGACTCCTCAGCATCGGCGTGCTGCCTCCTGGCACAGACACCTGAGCTGCAGAGGAAGATAATCCACAGGCTGGTCCTGAAGCCGCTGTTTGTGGCCATCATCTCCGTTTCGAGGTGGGATGGTGAAACAAAAGATGCTGCGTGAAGTAATATGATGGAAGCCCAGCTTTACTAGCTATTATATAGCCAAGGGTGGAGCTATAAGATCTAGGCGTACACCGTTAGGGTCAGGATGCTCAGAGCCTGTGTTTTCATTCCAGTCGGTCAATGTGCGAACAGCCAGGAGTGTTGGCTCAGCAATGTAAGCCATCGATTCCGTTCAATTCAACACTTTACTGTCCCACAAGGGGAAGTTAGTTCAGCAGCAGGGGCAACATTAAGAATAAACAAAACAATGATTAAAAAGCCACAAGACAGTTATTTATTTATTTATTATTAGACGTAGCCATAATAATATGTACGGAGACGAGCGATGATGAATAAATGAGCAGTGACGTCATATTTGATTACTTATAATGAGTAATTCAGTGGCTAAGATTTGCTATCCACTGTATATTGCAGTAACGTATAGTAGTAGTCAGGCTAACTGAGGCTAACTGTTAATGTATCGATTAATGTGAATTGGGACAGTGGGCACTTCATGAGCTGTTCCTCCTTAATTCAGGATCATAACTGATCATTATTCATTCTGCGAATCTGCCCCTGGAAAGGACTTTTTTTTGGGGGGGGCGGGGGTCTTCTCATGAAGACGTCAAAATGTGAGCGTGGGAGGAAGAGAAGAGCAGACACGGATGTAATGTCCTTGTCCTTGGTTCAGAGCAACTGAACAAACTTTTACACTTTATATTTTAGTCAACTCAGGCAAGTTCATCTTTAGTTAACTAAACTAAAACAACTTAGAGTCCTCAATGAACTGAAACTAAAATTTGCTTTCAACATGAGCACTGGTTTTGATAAATGTCAAGCTTTACCTACTCTCTTTCAGACTTGGAACATCTGTTTACACCATCATGAGTTTGTGTGTCTGATACCAGCCTCATTGATCTTCCTTGTTTCTGTATTTTATTGATCTACTTCTGAATCGTGGGGTGCGCTGCAGAGAGTCCTGTGAAGATTTTTCTTTTTTTACTGTATTTGTTTGCATACCAACATCTTGAAGCTTTGAATCTGGTATTTTTGCTGCCACCAAGTTTTGTTTTGTTTTTTATGGACCTAAGTGAATATCTTTGAATGGAGTTGCTGGTAGTGCTGTGGCATACAGCAAATTTTGCTTAATACTACGTAAATACAAGACCAGTATTCCTGATACCATTACTTATACTTTTAACCTGATAAAGGCAGCTTGTGTAGGGGAGAGCAGTGTGTCATGAGTTATGAGATGAATCATCATCAATGCAATTTGCAAATTCTGAAAGCATTTTAATGACATGTTTTGTGAAACTACATATTTTTTGGAGACCTGGAATGTAAATGTGCCTGTCTCTAAAACACTTTGGGCCAACTTCTGTGAAATGTGTTAATTTAATAAAAAAAGAAATTAACACAATTCAGTGGGCTACATAATGAATTTAGAGGACAGAAAAAAGTATTGATCATATCGCACTACTTTCAGTCCAACACCAATACCAGCGTTGGTATCGATACTGTAGAGATTTGGGCTATAAGCTAATGCTAGCTAGCTGCGTTTTGAAGCTCTATAAAATGTGTGTAATGCACACCAGAGTTAGGTGTAACGCGTAATCACGGTGCAGGATCACAGGTGTGCTAGAGCCTATCCCAGCTGCCCTTGATATGCACATGATTTGTGCATATCAGGCCGTTTGTGTGCATCCATTTAATGTTTTGTAAGTGAGCCAGGGGAATGTTACGTCTATTTTTAGACTTTTGTACGCACAGAAAGCTTGGAAATTTATTTGATTTGTGAAGCTGAACTTAAAAAGTTTTGCATATATGATACTATTAATTCAGGTTTGGATGCAGGCATTCGTAAAATAGTTTTACATGCAGTCAAATTGCTTTGTATTTTTGTGTGGACTGGAGTATGCATTTGTGAGCCCTTCAAAGTTACACACAAATCACTGTACACGATTGTAAATCTTACTTTATGCTTGTGGATCATATCATATGCATTTGTGACCCTTTCTGTCCATATACAATCACCAGCTAACCTAACCCCATTCATGTCTGTGGGAGGAAGCCAGGGTACTCAGAGAGAACCCCCAAAGAAATGCAAACTCCACACAGAAACAGCCCAGACTGGATTTGAACTCAGGGCCTTCTTGCTTTGCTAACCAACACACCATCCTACCACGCCATCCTATTTTGATTTTTTTCTGCTTATTTTCCTTTTGAAAGATTGTTTCATGTAAATTTATTTCACAGAATTTTAATCAATTAAATATTTTACTTGTGCTTCCTTGGTATGTGTTCTGAGTGAATGAAGAAGGACTCCATATCAGTCCGAGCTTTATAGACTAGCTACACAGTGCTTCACAACGTATGTGCTGCTTGATGCCAGTGTAGGTCTGGTGTCAGTACCACCTCGTTCTAATGCCTACATTTTGCCAGATGTAACAGCACAGGTTCAGACTTTCGCGCACCTCCTGCTACTCCATTAATGCAGAGGAAACATTTACGTTCCTGAATCTGTGATTTTACACACTGGAGACATTTTTTCCAAGGATGAGAGCTTTTTCCTCAATATGAGCAGGGCATAGCAGGGAATGTATTTTTCAGGGAACTCTAGCTGGTATGTTTAGTGGTAGCTGCAAACACCATTTTTATAGACTCCTCTATTAAAGTAACCACAAACATATCTCTCATAAGTAAGCGCTTCACTGCTGGTTTCCTTGCCCAAGGAAAGGAGAAAAATGACGTTTTGGAAATTCTGAAGAGATCCTCTTTGGATTGTCAGTTCCCTCATGCCTGGCATAAGGGCCCCCCTTGCACTGCTAGTGCATCCTGCAGTGTTAATAAGCACTTTTTTTCTCAGCTGCGCTAGATTTCCAAACAGTCACTCATGCCTCACTGCCCACTCTCAGGTTTTATAGGACTGTCTTTGACCTAATGAGCCTTTACAGCTGAGATTTCTTACCTCTCAGAGGTTAAAAAAAGAGAGGCAGAGCAGGTTCATTACACCTCTACAAATACATTCAGACCACAAGGCAGTGAGATGCTCCGAGACAGTGTTTTAATTAACAGTGGCTCCTCAGTGTACTCACTGGAGAAAATGACATTAAGCCTACAAGCAGTCCTCTGAATTGTTTTCCGATTTGTTTTGCATCTGCCAGGGATAGTCCTAAAATATGCTGTTAATGAAGTGAGTGTCTCCAAATAAGGTGTGAGCTGTTGATGCTTGGTGGCCCACCCACTACAGGATGGAGAAAATCCCTCTGAGCTCCCCGGTGAGGGGTTTGACCTACTCACAAATAAAAACAACATACTATAACGGCGTAATAGACTCACTATGTGTGCACTGTGTCTGCCAGTGTTCTGGGGCTATATTCCCTCTTTTCCCAAAATGTCCTATGCACTTCAATTAGGAAGAAGAACAGCATGAAAGCAGACTTTCGATAGAGCCTGTGATCCAGTACATCCATATGGAAAGAGCCTTATCAATTCTATTTTCCCACATGAAAGACATTATTTGGGCCTTGATGATGGTGGAGCCTTGGAGAACAAAAAGAATAACGTGCCATGGCCTTTACTCACCACATTTCAGTAAAGTTCATCATTCATACTCTTCATCAAATTATTAAAATTTCAATGCGAAACACTGAAGACATTATCAGACAATAACGAGAGGTTTTTGATGCATTTTAGCACATCCCATCCCTGTTTTGTTTGTCACATAAAAAGTTTACCTGCAATCATTCTAAGCACCTTGAAACTGGGGACTGCCAATCAGAGGTTAATGTTGAATTTGGCAGGTGGGTGAATGATGAGGTTTGCCTTAAAATAACGTCCAAACTGATTTGCTTTGCTTTCTTTGTGAACAGCCTACGGTCAGCTGACCTGTGCTGCTGCTGCTCTGACATTTACTCTTCTTTGAGGATATAGCAAACTGCCAGATGAGCGATCATTTAATGCTAAGGTGGAGTTTCTGGGCTGGCCCTGTGTGGCCTCCATCCAGGAAATATAGTCTCCTGGCATCAGTCACTTCTTTAACACCTGATCCCTACTATGTCATCGGGTATGCGGGAATATCAAAAACAGGTGGTGCCACAGTTCTCTGTCTTTATGTTATTCAACTGGAGGCCTTGCTGAGAACTTGTCTGTTCTAAGCAGTACTCTGTGAACTGCTTCAATAAATCAGGAACCCTCTGGCACCACCATAGCAGCAACAGCTCCCACCTGCCTATTCACAACTTGTCTGCCTGCTCTCCACCTGCTGACGGTCTGGAACTCTCCTCCCAACTCAGTACTCCCTTCTTGCTCTCCTCGCCTGCCATAATAAGTAAGACAGAATGAGACACTTCCACAACTCACCACTACAGTACTTCTCTGTTGGATTCTAGCTAATTGTTCCTCTCCTCTCCGGCAGAGCTCCTGTGATCCCCTTCCCATTGAGGCTCTCCTTTATTCCCAGTTCCCTGTTTGATAGCCATTTCACATTCTCTAATAAAACTTATTTTACTGTGAACTTAGCTCTGAGTCTGCTCTTTGAGTCCTGCCCAATTCAAACCATGACTGCATATACTGCATAACAGTAGAAACAAAATACAAGTATATGCACATGACTGTTGCTAGTAGGACTCAAATGTCATAACTCACTGGATGTCCACTTTTGTGATGTTGAACGAGTTTTGTCCTTTGAGATCGCTGTCGTCTGCTCTTAGGGCCACAAGCCACTTGTTGTAGGTGTTGTGTGGCACCTCTCTGCAATGCCTGATCCAGTACTGGTCAGTGTGCGCTCTGGGTGCGTCTGTCCTTGTGTTATTAAAAGTACATCTTGTATGGGTCTTTAGAGAACGGGCCAGTCTCTCCTTATCTTGTACGTCTCTTCAACCTAGCAGCCAAGGCTGTAAATTTTCACTTCAACTCACTTCTTGATATCTTGCAGTAAATCTCTTCCATCCTGCCTCTAATTAGACACAACTAACATCCACTGATGTTTCTTGATCTTGGCATCCAACTATCTTTTCTATGGAGGTCTCTTATTCTTAATCTGTAATCAAGTGGGAATAGTAAATTGAGCTGTGTTAATATTGGTCCCATTAGTCCCAATCCCAATCAGTCCCCAAGCTCAGTGAATGCATCTTCTGAGAGCTACACATTTTTTGAGTTTGATTGCAGCCTCTGATCTCCAGCACTAATAGTAACTGCCTTCTGTTAATATTAGAGCACCCAGCTAAAAGGTTCAGTTCAATTCCATTTTATTTATATAGCACCAAATCACAACAACAACTGCCTCAAGGTGCTTTATATTGTATGGTAAAAATCCTAGAATAATACAAAGAAATCAAAGAAACCCGCAACAATCAGATGACCCCCTCTGGGCAAACACTTTGGCAACAGTGGGAAGGAAAAACTCCCTTTTAACAGGAAGAACCCTCCGGCAGAACCAGGCTCAGGGAGGGGCGGCAATCTGCCACGACCAGTTGGGGTGAGAGAAGGAAGACAGGATAAAAGACACGCTGTGGAAGAGAGCCAGAGATTAATAACAAGTATGATTCAGTGCAGAGAGGTCTATTAACACATAGTGAGTGAAGAAGAAACACCCAGTGCATCATGGGAATCTGCCAGCAGCCTACCCAACAAGTCTAATCTTGGGGCAGAGTTACAGGAAGGAAATTATATTCATCCAGGCCCTTATGTCTGTCTAATACATTCCTGCAGTTTAACTAATCGGCGTGTGTCATCTGGCTGCATGCACAGATAAAGCCAGGTATCTTTTGCATAGCAATGAAAATGTATGATGTTTTCTAATAATACTACCTAAGAAAAGCATGTGTAATGTAAATCATAATGGTACTTGCAGTACTAGCACAGACCTATGTTGAACACCATAATTAACTTCAGTGTGTGAAGATGATTCACAGTTTACATGAACAAATTGGAGACTTTTGATTCTGACTGATATGATTCAAAGCACTGCAGCACAGTACCTTTAATACCTATGGCAATAGGTATTCACTCGTACTCTACCAAAGCCCCTCCGGGTATTGCATAGACTCCTATCTACAGCAGAAGTAACGATCAAAACTCCAGACTCAGCTCAGCAAATTCCTCCACAGGTTAATGGACAGACTCCTTACTGCTTCACATTAAGGAGATTCTGGGTTTGAACCCGCTGACCGACTGGGGCCTTTCAGTGTGGAGTTTGCATGTCCTCTGTGTGTGTGTGCCTCCAGAGACATACATGTTGGGTTAATAGGTTAACAGGTGGTTCTAAATCGGCCATGGTGTTGTTGGTAAATGGACTGGTTCTTAAATCGTGGTTTTCTACCCTATCTGAGCACTCAAAGCACTTTATACAGCGTGCCTCATTCACACAAGCACTTTTTTCCATGTTTAAGTGCTTTATAACTAACATTCACACTCCAGTGGATGTGTTTGAGTGTTGTATGACTATTGTCAAACTACTGAAGATGTTTGTTCATGTCTTTTTCTCCTCTTGCTTGCCGTACTTACCTCTCATCTGTCCAAAATACTGCCGTAAGGCTTTTACCTCACTCTCACAAATCTTTACATACCATATCACCAAATTTGTAAAGCTTTTGCACTGGCTTACTCTCAGGTTTAGATTTCAGTGTAAAATCTTGATTCTTACTTATGGCCCTTTGTGGGTGAGGCTCCCACCTACATCATCAAACTGCTCCACCTATTCCACATACATTGCTGGCTGTGGTTTAGGAGAAAGAGTGGGCTGTGTACCATCTGAAAGGTCGGTGGTTCAGGTTCCTGAGCCCTGTTGTCTGCATATCAAATTATCCTTGTGCAAGATATTGTTGCTCCTGTTGCATCCATGCGAGTCTATGAATGTTAGCTTAAAAGTGCTGTGAATGGGTAAACAAGGTTTGTAATAAGAACGTGCTTTGAGTGCTCAAATACAGCAAGAGTGCTAAATAAGTACAGTCAGTTTACTATACCTTCTTGTAATTCTGTCTGAAAAGTACAGGGGGACTGTGCCTTCCAAGGCTTTGGAACAGCTTACCACTCACTCTTCACATTCTTGACTCTGTGGCATTCTTTAAAAAGCAACTTAAAACTCATCTGTTTAGACAGATGAGTTTAGACAGACAATTAATGTGTGTCCAGTTTTCCCATGGTGTGGGCTGGGTTTTTACTGATACCTCTACAAAGCTCTTTGTGACTGTTCTGTGTCTTGAAAAGCACTATATAAATACGCGATACTTACCTACCTACTAGATCAAAATAGAGGTGTGCTGTATTTCAAGAGTAATGTTATTTCTTGCTTAACTGAAATATTGTGCACTTAAGAAAACACGGTGTTGCTTTTCACTTTTATGCAGACGATCGCCAGGTCTATGTCCCTCTAAAGAAGAAAGGCACACATAACACACAGCCATTACTTCAATGTCCCGATGACATCAAGGACTGGATGTCTCTCAACTTTTTGAAATTTAATGATAAAAAAACTGAGGTGATGGTTTTTGGCAGCCCCACCGAGACCCACAATGTATTTTTAGACACCCTGGCTCAGTATATCAAGCCAACTGTTTCTAATCTAGGGGTCAAAATGGATTCTGACCTGAAGCTTGACAGTCAGTTAAAGGTTGTTGTAAAGGCAAGCTTCTTTCACCTGAGGCAGTTGGCTAAAATTAAGCCAATTCTTTCCAAGCAGGACTTTGAGACAGTTATCCAAGCCTTTATTACCACCCGGCTGGATTACTGCAATGCACTTAATATGGGGGTCAGTGCGTCATCTATTTCTCATTTACAACAGGTGCAAAATGCGGCAGCTCGTCTTTTAACTGGCACCTGCAAGTCTGAGCACATCACCCCTATCCTAGCTTCACTTCAATGGCTGCCCATTTCTTTTAGGATTCATTTTAAAATCCTGTTTTTAAAGCTCTTCATGGCCTAGTCCCAATTTATCTCTCGGAGCTGCTGCAGCCTTATATGCCCATCCGCTCTCTCAGGTCAGCTGATCAGCTGCTCCTGACTGTTCCTAGGACTGAGCGTAAACTCAGAGGTGATCGTGCGTTTGCTGTAGCAGCTCCAAAACTATGGAATGAGCTGCCTCTAGAGATTAGGCAGGCCTCCTCTTTGGCTGGTTTTAAATCTCTTCTGAAAACCCATCTTTTCTCCCTGGCTTTTGACACCTCATGAGATGTTGATCGTGGTCCTAGCTTAAATTCTATTT
>VVHJ01060480.1:0-22686 GCA_015107715.1 Tylochromis polylepis | reverse complement strand
TGCTACTACTACTTCCTACACTACTTTGCTCTTCAGTGTGTGCCTTACTATTGTGTGCCTTTCTCTTGTTTTGTATACATTCCTATAGTTTGTATATATTCCTCTTGACTGTATATATTTCTTCTGTTTGCTATTTATTCCTGATGTCTTTACTATTCATATGTTTGTTTTTGGGGTTTTTTAAACTATTTTTTGTCTTTCTTTCCCTTTAATGTGTTGGGCAAGCCTTGTCCACTAACTTAGAAACTCACAAATAGGAGGGTAGGAGTGTTTTGAGTTCCTGCAGAGTCTGATTGATCTTATTCTGGAGTGATTTAGAGTTCTATAGTAAAATGGACCAGTCGTATCCTTTCGTTTAGAAGTTGGTTTTATGCTCGCCATAGAATGAACTCCGCGCCATGTCCCCTGACCGTGGATCCAAGGAGCAAACTCTTGGAAACACGTCTGCTTTGTCTGGATCTTGGGTTAAAGTGGAGGTGGTTTCTACAGTCCGCTAGTTTTCTTGATTCGATTTCATTCTCCCGGACCAATAGAAGGGTGTTCCTCCCAAGGCAAGGCAATATGTCTGTGTAGGTTAAAAAATGGCATTTGCTTTCTAACTATTTTTCAGACTGTGATTCAGACTTAATGCTCTCATTGTTAAGCTCTGCATATAAAGTTCTTACTGGTTCAAATGTTTTCCAAGCATTTAAAATACTGTCAGTGAGAGTAGCCAAAAGACAAGATATGTGGGCAGTGATTCAGATGTCCGAGTATGGTTCACCAAAATTACAATTTGTTTGAGTAGATTTTGAACAATCCTCTGGGAATATATGTCTTAAATTCAACAATGCACACTCTTTTTGTGAAACTGCTGTCTTACCACAGATTTGTTGATAGCGAGGTCTAGTGATTATCTATGATTGTCTTAGGTCTGGAAAGTTTTAATGCTATAAACAAGCACTATTATTTTCCTTTTTTATCGAGATGGAGGCCAAAATCTCAGACGAATATAGTGACCTTACCACAACCACTCTGAAGCCTAATGTATCTGTGCTCTGATGTTCATCAGATTGCATCTGTTGCTTTGAAAAACAACATAAACAGACTGAAGAACCGCAGAATCTGAGAACTAGGAGAGCGATCGTAGACATATCTATCCACTTTTACTTCCCATTGCCTCAAGCAAAATCCATAATGTCTTATTTAGTGGGTGGAAGTCTAATAATGGTTGGAAATCCAGTCAGAATGGGCTGTTGAAGGGGTCAAAAACAGTCTGCACAGGCCTCCTATCACTAATTGGCTGGTGTTAGACATTTTATCCTATGCTCTAAGGATAATGGTTTGCCTCATGTTATGCCTCTTTTTTCACTGCAGGCTTATTTTCCCCCACAGTTCACAGTGAGAGTTAAAGAAAGCTGTGATTATGATCCCAGCTGTTTGTTTCTATGATATATACTGGACGTGTTGGCAGCCCCACAGCTAACAAGTAGTTTGTGTTAGTTTGCAGCAGAAAACTAGCAGCGGGGTCAGGTCTTGTGTTGTCATGAAACACATGTCGTTCTGTCTGCATGGGGTTTCTTTACCATCACTCTTTTTGTAATTGATTTCCATGGTAGACAGCTACTGCAGAGTGGTCATATATCTTTTATTTTAATTCATATTTCATTTTGAGCAAAGTGCACTTGCACTAGGCTTTAAAAAGCAAATGCAGTAATTTACATGTTTATCAAGCCTTTCCACCATATAAAAAATACTAAAAAAGAAAAAAAAGGAAGTAATAAAAAAAAGCTTCATGAAATTTATTTTCCAGTGCTTTATGTGTAATCTGTCTTGTGAGAAACCAGTGTTTGAATCTATTCATTTCTCATTTAGGTTCCCTCTGTGTTTGATTTAACTCACTTCAGTCTCGATTTGTTTCCTGTAAAGCACAAGGCCACAAGAAGGAAAACAGAAACAAAAAAACAAAAGCACGAACCAACACATAAACTTTAAGATTTATTCCCTCTGTGCACGTGAAATCCAATAACCCTATGGAACTCCTAAGCTAAACGTAGTGAAACAAAACCTGTTTTATATGCCTGTACGTCTAAAGCACACTTTAACTGGTTTGATGGCTAAATGTGATAAAACCAGTGCTGCCTGGAATAAATTTCTTGTGAGACTTGAACTCGAGGACCTTTACTCTGATCTAATCCACAGAGCGATACTATATTTTTGGGTTTGATAGCCCTTATGTGTAAATAGACTTTGAGTCTGTTTCCCTGGACCTCATTTATCACAAATTATTCCTACGATCAGAATATTTGAACCCATGCAGGTCACAAGATGATTGAGTTTGTCAGTCTGTGGCACCTGATCAGTGGAAGGCTCATAATGCATCCCAAAGATTTGCATATTTTGTAGATTGTTTACAAAACCAAACATACACAATACTGAGATTGGCATTTGGACTAGGTCTGTATTCTTTTTTCATTCTTAATTTTTAATTCCAGTTCTAATTAGTTTGTAATTTTTATTGTTTAGATTGAAAGTTATTTTTCGGTGCACCTTCAAATTTCACTGCCATTTCTTTCCTTTAACTTTAACTTTGAGATATTTTTAGTTTTCTTATTACTGTTGATGGCAGCATTACGCAGTCATATTTTGGCCACTTGTGCTTGTTTTGATGGATTGGACGCTGGGTTTCTTCCAGCGTGTCAAAGCATTGATCTTTAAATGTGATTATAATTTTTGTGCAAAAAGTTGTAGGGAGTGCCCAAGGTGGTGAGTGAAAGTTTAGTTGGTGACCAAAACACTCCATTGTTTACGGTGCAGGATGTGTTGGCGGACACTGTCACGCTGAATGTTCTCCCTCAGATGGCTCAGCATGCCACAGTAGGACTCTCTTGATAGACTCGCCTTGGACGATAAGTTCACTGTGCAAAACCCCATAAACAAAAAAAGACCCGCTTCTGTTCTCATTCCTTACTTTAACTGAAAACTACTGAAAACTGTTGCATCTCGTATCACCAGTAGTGACCCTTTGTGTTTAAAGTTGTTGGTGAAATTGGTGAGAATGGGACTTTCAAAATTCTAATGGAAATGCCAGAGAAGGTGACATTGAAATCTAGAAATTGCCAAATTTAAACCAGGTAGGTTTTAATTATTTTTAAAAGTGGAACAAGATGCAGGATCAGATCAGACATGAACACATAAAAAAGACATTTAGAAATACTTCTAGAAAAAGACTAATTGATACAAATAGACATTAGGATTTTGAGGATTATGAGGGATGTTGAAATGTTGTTGTGTGTGATGTGTGGTATATGAGAGGCAGTGTTGTAGAATGATCTTTGTGTCTCTTGTTTTTACTTTATACTCAAGCTTCGGCAGTATATTTGCATGCATCACTACTTCAGGTTGTTTTTGAAAATGCGGATTCTGCTTCACTACTTGATTTTAAAACTCTATTTAAACCTAAGTTTCCTTCAGGTTTACGTTTAATACTAAATATTCCTCTACAAATCACATCAGCTTTGAATTAAAAAAAAAAATCTCTTCAGCATTTTCTTTGTCTGTCTTAACTTTAATGACAACAGTATATAAGCTGCATGGAGGTTTAAAGCTAATACTCCATCCCATCCCATAATGACCTGACAATGCTTCAAAGAGCTATTTGCCTTGTCAGGATTTTTTTTTTAGCTTTCTTAGCCTTTGGGTGACCCTTGAAGTGTCAGTTTGGTCAAGCACAGGTGAGGGTGAAGGAAAGTCCATGATAGTCAGCACTTCTTCATCTTCTTTGGTTCTCAAGTAGCTCTTCAAAGCTTTGAGCTTTGAAACTACTCTAGAATATTCCTTACACATGTCCCGTGTTCCTTCTGTTACTCCCACAAATCTAAAAAAAACTTGGATTCTTCAGACGATGACAGTTTTTTTCTTCTCCTGTGAAATGCTGGTATATCTTAGCGCACTCCAAGCATTTGGCTTTGTTTCCCCTTTTGAGTAATGGGTTAGAGATGCCACAAGTCCTCTGAGAACACTACTAGACAGCATGCTTTTGAGAGGACATTGCTGACTGGAATCTCTCGCTCTTTATTTAGCAGATCCTGCATCTGCATGTTGGAGTTGCTTTTCTACGTTACAATGTTCAATGCTTGATTTATTGATCTTCTGACATGTTCTTAACTTTGGTCTGCCTAATTTTGTTTTCCATTCAACTAATCCAGTTTCTACAAAGTGTTTTAGTGGTTCTTATATTTCCCCCCTTCGTTCCTGCTGTGATTTGGCACCGAGAAAGCACCTCTTACCTTTGAATAACTGCAGACACCCACTATCATGAAGCTACTTAGTAAACAATGTCTTTCATTCCAACAGCACCTGCAGTTGTTAACAGTACTGATGTTATTTTGTGACAGTATCACTGCTGTTTCCACAATTGCAGGTGATTTTTTTTTTTGTAGATCTTTTCCTAAACATTTGAGCTGCTGTAAAATTGAATTTCTCCTGTGGGGATCAATAAAGTTTTAAATGATCTATCTAATGTTGGACACTTAAGGCACTCCCATATATTACTATTACTATATATTTTGGCTAGAAAAAATAGCTTTGGCTGTATATTTGTATGTATCACTAGTATATTCTCAAAAATATCAGTTTGTCATTATTTTTTTTACATTATTTTTTATTAATTCCAAATATTTCTCTGAGTGCTGTCTCACCCATGTGTACATTTAGGTCTGAAAGATACCACTAGATAAACAGTTGAGCTTTTATTCTTTGACAAAAGGTGAACAAAGTTTAACCTAAATTACACTTTTGAATCTAATTTATAAAATTGCAATTGCTGGACAATTGGGTGTCAATTGTCCACTTCCAGTTGGACAACTGACACCCAATCAACCCTCATCTGAACATTACCTGCAACCTAATGCAGAGCTCGAGAGACATGGTGAATGTTTTCTAAACCTTGAATCACCATGAATAGACGGGTTTTAACTAATATGCTCACTGCAATTCCTCAATCACCGTTTAAGTTCTGTCCTTCGTTGGTGACTTTTCTTGCCGACTCCATTGGTGGCGTGGCAGCTGGCCGGCTACTCTTTTGATTTATTGAACTGAGTGGGAAACTGTGAAGCTTACTTTGTGACAGCTCAGAAGCTTTAAAATTTAAGATGTCATTGAACTGATGAATGGAGAGAGGATAGGCTGTGCCTGCCTGCTGCCATCATATGTCACTGTCCAAAGTGATGAGGGACCCTGCCTGTCGCCCGGTTACACCAGCCCAAAGCCTCCAGTGGGGAATCTTTCTTTACTGAGCTTGAAAGAATCAGAAATCAAATTTTCTGTAGAATATGTGCCTATGGGTGCTGTACTTTATTAGACTCTGTGCAACTTCATAAAGACTTAAACAAATGTTTGCCTGCAGTTAATAAGAGATCCATGCCTTAAAAACACATGAGATACTAAGAGGAATGCATTGGTCTCCTTTATATTTTTATGAATGTCTCTCAAAAATATGGCGTCCAAGTGCTGATTATATGACAGAATAAACCTACAGTGGAAGAGGAACGAACTGAAGTTCTGAATTTAGCCACAAAGGTGGCTTCTGCCTCAGATGGTTACCTCAACCAAGGCTAGTTTGTCTGCATGATAGAAAATGGATCGTTCAACTGATAGCATCAAGTTTCTTTGAGTAAGAACTGGATGGTACCTGCCATGGCACAAGGAACTTGGAAGATGATAACTGTCAAGACCCCATATAGCATTTTTGTTATTATAGATAGATATCCAGTATTAGGCTTTGTAAGGGTGTCAACAGGGATTAACCTATTGATACTTGGTGTACAGGGGCTTACAGTATAAACTACAGAAGGATTTTGTGGCTGCTGTATTAGAAAACAGGATCAGTTATACTGTAGAAGGGAGAAGTGGATGTCAGTAGGTCAAAGATGTAGCTACCAGTATTCATAGCTACAATAAAAATGAAATTAGCAGCATTTGCAGCAGCTTGTACTGAGAAAGTTAATAAAGAGGGAAGCTGAAGTGTTAACTCATCGCTAACTGAAGATTGCTAACATGTAAAAGCCATTCGGTGAGAGTGACAGTGTAAAATATTTCCGTAAAGGAGGATAAAAAAAAAAGGAAAAGTGGCATCTCTGTGCCAAAGATAAGAGCAAAAACCCTTTTGAATCTGCAACTGTGGTCATGTTTCTCAATGGTTTCTAGCTGAAATGGTATGATTCCTTAAAACAGTCTGAAATTAGAACAAATGGGTGTGTGGTACAAGTAGACATTTATAGACATATGACGGGAAGGGAAAGGTACAGCTCTCGAAATTCAAATAAATGATCTCCAGCAATTGTTTTTCTTCAAGGCTGTTGTTTACCATGTGTTGTGCTGGGGATGTGTTCACTTACATAGCTTTTATACTAAGATGCATGTAGCTATAATGACATCATTGGTTAGACGGCCCTATTTTAAAGCCTCAGTTTCAGCAGTTTGATTGTTGCATTAGTATTTTTTGGAAAGAAATGCCGAAAGGTGGATCACAACAAAGAAACTGAGCATACTGCACATTTGTACAGTAGCAACCTTTCAATTGCAAGCTATATTCACACCCTAAAGCATCACCTGCTTCATTGCCCGTTTTAAATAAGATTGGATGACAATTTATGAGTTAAGCTCATAGGACTTGGTGTTAAAATCCATAAGAACAATTGTCCTACTGTCTTCTGCTGTGAGTGGGGGAGGGGTAAAAACTTCATTGGGGTAATCAGGTTGGAACTTCATTAGAGTTTTATTGGTAGGCCCCCAACATCTCCAGAAAGGCAATAAGACAGACTTAACAGCAGGCTTGTACTTCATCCTGCTGATCTTTGTTCACTTAATAATTTTTATGGACAGAATTTCTAATTGGAGGGATGTCAGATTCCATCCATCCATTCTCTACCACTTATCCTTTTCAGGGTTGCAGGGGGGCTGGAGCCTATCCCAGCTGTCTTAGGGCAAGAGGCAGAGTACACCCTGGACAGGTTGCCAGTCTGTCGCAGGGCTAACACATATAGACAGGCAACCAATCGCACTAGGGGCAATTTAGAGTATCCAATTACCCTATCCCCACTAACTGCATGTCTTTTGGATTGTGGGAGGAAGCTGGAGTACCTGGAGTGAACATGCAAACTCCACACAGAAAGACCCCGGCCTGATGGTGGAATTGAACTCAGGACCTTCTTGCTGTGAGGCAACAGTGCTAACCACTGTGCCACTATGCTGCCCTCCCTGTTCTTAATATCACATCTTAGCTTTTTGTTGACGTCTAGCTTCATCAAGCAATGAACTCCAACTTCTACTAGGGCTGTTTCCGGTCGACTGAAAATTGGTCGTCATGAGGGTTAGCATTTCCAAGTCTGAAAGCATGGGTCTCAGCTGGAAATGGAGTGTATTTCACCAGTGGGGGTACTTGAGGTATTGCAAGGTTTTGTTCGTAAGTGAGAGAAAGGTGAAGTGGTTTATTGACAGATGGATTAGTACAGCATCTTCAGTGATGTGGACACTGTACCAGTAATGTTGTGGTTAAAAAACAACTGACATGAAGGAAAAGCCAATTATTGACTTGGGGATCGACATTTCTACCATCACTTAGGGCAACTGTGGGTAGTGATTGAAAAGAACAAGATTGTGGATAAAAACAGAAATGAGCTTCCACTCCTGTGAAGGCTGGCAGCTGACATCAGCCTCACTATACCTGAGAACAGTGATGAAAATGCTGAGTTGAAAAACTAAGAGCTAAGTGTGTTTATTAAAGATCTTTTAATTTTTCAGCATTGTTTCTATTTCTTGCTCATAGTGTCTGTCCTTGGATCCATATGTTTTGATACCTGCGTTTGTGAAGTGGTGTTCCCCAGCTAACTAATTTGCATTCATTCTGTTTATGAAGAGGTAGACATATATGAGTGAACTCCAATGAATCACACCAACTTTAAATTAGATGATGACAGTAGCCTGCAATCTGCACATGTATGGCACTATACTGCTGTAAATTTACACAGAAAAAGCCTACCTGATGACATAGATAGAGTTTCCCCTGCAATGCTGACAAAATACATTTGGAGCAGGTGACAAATGTGTATCCTTTTTATCAGAGTAAGTGTCAGATTTGCTGTGATAAAAGACAACAAGTGGAAACATTAGCATAGCCCTCATCTGGGGCTACCGACTCAGAGCTGCATGAAAATAATAATACACAGGCCCAGCAAGGGTGCTGTTTCTACAACATCAATCAGTAGAGACTTGGAAAATACACCAGGGTTATTAATCGTTTGCTCGAGCACAAGAAAATGTAATTAGTACATTAAAATTGGGCCAGTGACTCCATGCTATGATCCTGTATGCCAGCTGAGCTATATATCATTCCATGCATTTGTGGGAATTCCAATGACAGAAGTGAACCTTTGGAGAAAAGTTTGTATGTCCAACATTCATTTTTAATACAACAGCAGGACCAAAACCTCCCAAAGATCTTCAAGTACTTACTCATTAGGCTGAAGTTGGCCACATTATATACATTATATAAAAATTCCCCTCTTGTCCCTGCTTCAAGCTTGGGTCCTCTACCAGAGGCCTGGGAGCTTGAGGCTCCTGTGCAGTATCTTTGCTGTTCCTAGGACTGCGCTTTTCTGGGCAAATTTTGGATGTCTGGGATCTAGGAGGGAGAGGTCTACCACATCAGGCAAAACCCCAGACAGGCTGCAGGCTGTGTAAAGATGCCCCTGAGACAATCCAGCACATAACAGCAGGGTGCAAGATGCTAGCAGGCAGGGTATACATGGAACGCCATAGTATAGTATACAGGAACATCTGTGCCAAGTATGGTACAGATGTTGCTGGAAGTCCAAAGGTCAAAATCGGAGACGCCCCTTAGGGTGGTCAAGATTGACCGAGCTAAGATCCTCTGGGGCTTCCAGATACAGATGGACAAACTGGTGATGGCTAACCAACCGGATATAGTAGTGGTGGACAAGCAGAGGAAGAAGGCTGTATTGATAGATGTAGCGATACCGAATGACAGCAACATCAGGAAGAAGGAACACGAGAAGCTCAAAGTACCAAGAGTTGAGAGAAGAACTCAAGAAGATGTGGAGGGTGAAGGTAACAGTCATCCCTGTGGAAATTGTAGCATTCGGTGAAGTGACCCCCAAGCTAGGCAGATGTTGATCCCAGGAACAATATCCAAGATCTCTGTCAAGAAGAGCGCAGTCCTAAGGAACAGCTAAGATACTGCGCAGGATCCTCAAGCCCCCAGGCCTCTGGTAGAGGACCCGAGCTAGAAGGATAAAGACCACCCGCAGCGGCAAGAGGGGAATTATATATGTGTGTGTATATATGTGTGTTATTTGCATAAAATGCTTCATCTTCAGATCTATACCTCTTATTCGTAACACGAGAAGGGAATAGAGATGCCTCTGTCTGTGATAATATGCTAGCTTGAATGGTTGGTCATTGATGATGATGATTTCAGTGGTATGGCAGCCCATCTACCAATAATGCCCCAAGCTAATCTCTACCCTGAAATTAACCAGCCATGTCTTAAAATCACTCATCATCACTTGTGATTAGAAACCAGATGAATGGAGAAACATATTCATCGTGATAAAAGACTTGTGTTTCCCCCCCTTTCTCTCATATCTCTGCAGTTGTACAGCTCAGTAGACTTTGGAAGAAAATGGCAGCTCATCCATGAACACGTCACGCCGAACAGATTCTACTGGTGAGTCACTCATTCTAACATCTCCACTTTTCCTCTTTTTATTCTGCTCCATTCCTCTTCCCTAAAGTTTTGTTTGCTCAGGAATGCAGAAAGTGTTGCTCATGTTCGGGGCGACTGAGCAAGTGATATTGATGGCTTAGAACAAGGTATGTGACTGACTGGTGATGCTGCTAAAATTCTGTACATTTTCTACCCCTTGATACAATCAGGCAGAGATTAATCTCCTTCTTCAGAACGCATTTTGCATTCAGCGTCAGAGGGCATGTCACATTCCACTTCATTTCTCACACTCACACCCTGTTCATATCAGGCATCCTGCAATACTAAATTATTATTTTTACATTTGCAGTAGAAGGAAGAGGGGTGGATCTCTACAGATACATACATGCAGATACATGAGCTATGACTAATAATGGATCCAGGACGTTCCTGTCGCTTCCTATCCAGTCATGTCTGCTGCTCACTCCCCCTGCAGTGTACCTACTATGTCTGAAAGTGCACACTCATCACAAACGTAGGGCCGAATATATTCCAGCTCAGTGCTCGCTCCCCCTCTCTGATGTGACTGGGGTGTGCCTGGGATCGCTTTTGGCTATATGCACCATAACTTACATAAATCTGGAGCTTTCTTTGCCATTGTGGTATAATCCTAAATAGTGTGCACAATCCGTTGTAGGGTTTGCCCTTCACTGCCAAAGCCCCCTCAAGGACATTTAAACACTGGATGAGCCTGTAGCAATGGTTAGGCAGTCCTCCAGTTGGCCGTATTTAGACAATGGCTTCATCAGCCTCCAGGGGCTATGAAATACCACCACAATGGGAGCGCTGTATCCATCTAGTCTAATCCACCTGCAGTGAAATGAACAAGAAAGCATGATTATTCTCTGAGATACAGTCATAGTCAGAGAGTGTAGTGGCCTTGTACCATTCAGTCAAAGATAAGGAGATTATATTTCTTTGTATTGTTGTATTTTGCTGAAATGGGATTTGGGCTGTAGAAGGCATGTAGGAAACTTTACTCTGTTCTCCTGACTATGTCTAAAATCTGGGAATTTATGTGGGTTGTACTCATACAGAGCCAATAGTAGGAAAAAACATGTTTGGTGGAGAACATTTAAAGTGTGAAACCTGACCCCTTATCTCCCAGCCACTACTTGTTTATATGCTAACTTTATTATTTAAATTTTGACCATGTTTAAAATGAACAACTACCATTGTAAAAGTATATACAGAACAGAAAATGCACAATAGTTTAATTTCTAATTAACCAATATAACAGAAATAGCTTCTCCTTTACATCCTTTTCTGTTCTTTTTTGTTATGCTTATAAATTCTTTTTATATTCTGCTTTTTCATTCTCTCCCAGGTCTGTCGCAGGCCTAGACAAGGAGCCAGATCTGGTCCACATGGAAGCTCACACACCAGATGGAAGTAGGTGTCTTACACACAAAGACAAGTAATGAGCAGGTGTCTATAGGCATGAATTCCTCTTTGTGAAAAGAAGTCGTCCCCAAGGAAACAGCATTGGCTCACCCCCACCAATAAACCCAGTGTATGATTCTTGATGAATATGGCCTCTTTTATTTTCCCTCTCATTCAGTGAATGTCATCTCCGTATCTCTGAAAGGCCACATCATCAAGGTCGCCTATACTGTAGGTGACATAAGTGAAACCGCCACTATATGATGTTGGTGTAGCATCACTGCAAAAACCAAGAATTAATTTTTTCCTCATATTGCTGTTGTATGATTGACAGATGGAGATGCTCATTTATGGTGTCTACACAATGAAAATAAATCAGGTGCTACACAGAGAGGCAAATTAGTCAGAGAGAATGTCAGACTCTGCACTCTGCAAATGAGATAAAAAAAAATCTTTTGATCTAATTGGGAAGGAAATGTTAGCTTACAAAGACACTTTCAACTGATCACTCATTACAAAATTTTGCCACAGCTGTTATTTGATATATATGGACTAGAAGAATACATAATGCTGACGGTGCTTCCTGCATTTCTTCCTATGTGACAGATGTGCAGTATGTCACATGCAGAGCTCAGATGTGCACAGAAGCTAACAGGAACTATCCGTTCCCTGGTTACATCGACATCAGCTCTTTGGTGGTTCAAGATGACTACATATTCATTCAGGTAGGGCTTTGTACACTCAGTCCCATCACTATCTGATCCATGATGAATTATGCATATTTAAAGATATGCAAGATACGGTACATCTTCTATATTGAGAAGCATGCTCAGCATTTTGCATAAGTGTAGATTGAATGGCTTTTAGATAAATGGCCATTAAGGGGCAGAGTGACTTTAGGAACTTTCACGCTACAGGCGGTCTCAAATTGTTTTTGATCTGTTGAAACTGATTTAAAATATTGCTAAATTCAGGTTTTTCTTTCCTGTCATACTATTCCTGGTATGACATTTTTTGTCCTATACAAATGATTTCACTTGGCAGGAATAAAATATGTAAAAATCATTTTATGTTAACCTCAACTGAACATTTGTGCTTTGTTTTTCCTGTGTGAGCAGCTTTAATATTCATCCTAGCCACAGAGTGGTGTGTCATATTAATCACGATTTGTGCAACAGAAAAATCTGAAATGGTAATGTCCTGAATCCCAAGTAACACAGATGCAATTTATGGGTTGTATTTTAATTTCCTCTCCAGCGTGAATATTATTTACTTTGACATTGTGCAAATGAGGTTTCATACATTTAAAAGTCAACAGGAAATGTTGGGATAATTACACACCTAGTCCATGGCAACACCAGTTTTATTCAGATTTTCCTCAAAAAAACTGCGGTGGTATTTGATATGTGCTAAAAATGTTTTCAGCAGAAGAAAAAAGGTGGATCTGGTTTTGGTTTCTCATTATCAGTTTACCTTTTAAAAATCGATCTGGATGAGAAGGTGGCTAAAGTCTTGCGAATTTCAAATCATAGCTGCATCTTCTTAAACCATCTGCAAAACACTTCAGTTCAGCGTCACGATTTTCAGAAAGTTTTACAGCATCCTCTTTTTCTACCAACTACAGTAGATGACATCTGTCTTCGACACTGCCAAAACAAACTAGTTACCATTTTAAAGTCCTCCAGAGACCCTGACCCCTTTCATCTCTTCACAGCCAATAGAAGCATCACATAGACTTACACCAGCCTCAGAAATTAAATCACCCTGCCTGTCTATTTTATAAATGTAGCTGGATGTTCTGAATACCATTTTAATTTATTAAGGGGGATTATTCAAATAAAACTTTACCTTTATATTATGATTTTGAGTTGCAGTAGTTGTAAGTTCTCTTGCTGCTTGATCCTGCTAAATGTTTTATTCAGTACAGAATGGGTGGGTTCAGAAACCCTGCTTGAGTCACCTGCAGGCAAGTCCTTCCTCCGGAACCTTTTCTGCCCTTGGCAGCACATTAGACAAAGAAATAGAGTGGTTCTCCAAAGATCCTTCAGTCCTGTTTGACCTCTCTGAAGTCTTTCAAATAAACTCACAAGCACTCAACCAGAACCACCCCTTCAATTCAAGCACCTCCACATTTTAGCACGTATGCGTCACAGATGAAGGATCCTGAAAGGGATGGGGAAAAAAATCTATCATACCAATTCCTCTTAAAGTTCAAACTGCCTCTGGTTACCCAGCCATCGATCTCCTGCTCCTTTACTCGATTGCATGTGGGACTGCTCCACAGCGCTCACTGCTAGCCTGCTATATTTGCTCTCAGTGTTTTCTCTCTTCTGGACCACTCACAGCACTTGCAAGATCGGTAAAAGAATCACCTCTGTCGTACAACATTAATGCTGACTTCACTTCTCTTTAGTCGAGAACCACAAGTTTTGATTTGAAGGTTCTCTAATGAATTTCATAGTGTTATTGACAGGAAAGAAAAGTAGGTTATGAACCTGCAGTCTCACTTTGCGAGGTGCTTCTCTATTTGTACAAAGTGCTTCTGTCTTCTGTGGTCTTGCGCCTAATGAATTCTCCATCACCCACCATTCCTGTGTTTTCTGGCTGCATAAGCTAAAAGCTTGGGGTGTTTGTAAAGGGTCTAGACCATTAAGGATGTGTTTTTTTTCTTTCCTAGACAGCAGATGAGGCTCAGTTAGGTAACTTAAAGATTTCTCTTGACAAAGAATAATGAGACTATTGATTCTCCTACGAGATATTTACCAAAGTCCACTTTGAAACCACCAAGTGCATTGACACCTGGGCTGCATCCTCTGAATCCAAGCCAAGCCAGGAGATTGCTATAAATGGCTGAGTTAAAAAAAAAAAAAATAGAAAAGAATAGAAAAGACTTTTAGGTAGCCACAATATTCAGCATTGCCTTGAAAATAAGCAGGACAAAACATCAGAAATTGATGGGTACTTTTTTCCCAGTACTTCAGTTGTTTGGAGAAATATGGTATGATGTCAGTAATGAGGTGACACATAAGGCCTTCTCCTCTGCATTTGTTCAGCAGCAGCAAATCTGAACGTCAAAGAGAACTGCTACTTTGAAAAGGTAAAGTAACCTGAGACTCTAGCCAAAGCTTTGAGGAGTACAGAAGGACATGTATCAAGTATTATATTGTGAAGACAAAAGTTAGTAAAACAAACAAGCAAAGAGCATAAATTAAATATTTCTCATCAAAATCATTATCTTTTTGTTTGTTTTTTAAAAGAACACACCATCTTCCACAGCGTGTTTTTGTCCCGTCTCCCTCCTCTCACTCCCAACAGGTCGTGGCAGACAGCCGCCCCTCTCTGAGCCTGGTTCTACTGCAGATTTCTGCCTGTTAAAAAGGAGTTTTTCCTTCCCGGCCCTTGCTCATAGGGGGTTGTCTGACTGCTGACGTTTTCTCTGTATTATTGTAGGGTGTTTACCTTACAATATAAAGTGCCTTGAGTCAACTGTTGTTGTGATTTGGCACTATATAAATAAAAATTGAATTGAATTAATTAATTAATTTTATTTCTTTATTTTTATTTTTATTATTTTTCTGGTACAATTGACAAAAAAATGATCTCATAAGAGAAAAAATACCTTTTACCAGATTTGGATAGTTCAAATCATTTTTTTCAGCTGTTATTGGCCTTAAATGTGTGTGCTAATTTTGGTTGCTCCCTTGTCACAAAGTGTGGTCACAGCAGGTAGCTGATTTCACAGTTTTATGCCGGATCCCCTTCCTGGCACAACCCCAAAGGGGATTTGTGGTTCTGTCTGGAACTGAACCAACAACTTTTCACTTGGCAAGTGAATGTGCAAACGACTATATGGAGCCACTGTTACTGGGCTGTAAGACATAAATACAAATACAACTACAGAAATATAATCAAATATGCACACATACAAATCTTCCAATTTCACTTCTAACCACAAAACATACACATTGCAAAACATTTATATGTACAGTCAGAGCCATAAGTACTGGGACAGTTACATTATTTGCATGACTATTAACAAAAAAACAGTGAATTTAAAATTAAATAGTGAAGATCTGACTGAAAGGACTTTCAGGTTCAATTCAAGGCGTGTAACTGGTGTAGCCCACAGAAAACTGGACCACTACCTACTTTTCTCTCAGCTGTTGTTGTCAATTTAAAAAGCTAAACAAAAAATAGCTTATGGTTGTTGAAACTGTGTTTTTGGTAAATGCAGTCCTTTGTTTTGCTCTCCCAGTGGAGTACTTGCCAGAATTCAACCAAACTTTTCTCAGTCAACTGAACTGCAAACAAACTATACATGAAAACCAGAAAGTTTCTCGTACCAAAATTCTTGTCATACGGTAAAGTATGAGGACAAAAATCACAAAGCCAGTTACAATGTGTCGTGTGCCACATGGTACAAGATTAATAATAGTCACTAGTGTGCGACAGTTGATAGATAAATTCAGGTGCAATGTCATACTGTCGAGTGTGGAGTGCAATTGTTGCTGATCACATGGGTGTGGAAAAAGTCTCATCATGAATTTAGATGTTGTGGACAAGCATCTATAGTCAGTCTATACTCCTTTTGATCCACACACCTGCGCTCTCCAAACTATATTTCACACTATAAAAAATTCTGGATAATAGAGTGAAACACTGCATACCATGTGTAATGTATTTAATTAATAGAGTATTATATGTTCTAGGTTCCTACATCAGGGCGAGCCACATATTATGTGTCCTACAAGAGAGAGCTGTTTATACAAATCAAGCTGCCCAAATATTCCCTGCCTAAGGTAAGCTACAGTGCCTTTTAACTCAGTGATGATGATGATGATGATGACTCACAGAAATACTTTTAGCCTATTACACACCCATCAGCTCACCGGTAACTTGTTTAGGGTCAGGGTTTGGATCATATCTTTCCATTTCTCTGGAATTTCCATTCACTGGCAAAACCAAACGGAGGTATAATATAGAACTTTAATTCAGCCAACATGAATGTAAGAGATTTCATCTAAAAAAGGTTCTAAGCTTCTAAACAGCTTCTAATTTCTGAAATAATATAGTAAAAGTCCACTCACTGCCCATTTAAGAATAAGCCCCAAAGTGAGTGATATTTTACAGTATGTCATCAACCATTTATATTCACACCACAGCATTGATCTCATGACCAGTCCCATGGGGTCAGCATGTTCTAATCCGTCACCTCTCTGCCTCCAGTCATAACTCCTCTTAATCTCTCCCCCCGCTCTCTTGATAGGATTTACACATTGTCAGCACTGACGAGAAGCAGGTATTTGCTGCAGTGCAGGAATGGAACCAGAATGACACCTATAACCTCTACCTGTCTGACACCAGAGGGATCTACTTCACCTTGGCCATGGAAAATGTCAAGACCACTAGGGGCATTGGAGGGAACCAGATGCTAGACCTATACGAGGTAGACACCTGATGAAATTAGTCACCCTGCATGGATTCTGAAATAATGAATTCATGGGAAATTACAGGGATTAGTATTATCTTCACTGATTAGATCTGCTATATGGTAAACGGGTACATGTGTCAACATAAAAATATAAACTTCAAGAACTTATTGCAGAAGAACCGTTTCACAACAAAACAAGACTAAAACAAAATCACAATCAACAAAAGGTGTGAAATACAGGTGAAATACAGGCTACTGTGTCCACAGCCAGCACTGTTTGAATGAGGTGACCATTTTTAGACAAACAGAGCCAAGAGCAGAACTGAGCATTTAGAATAGTCTGAAGCCTGAGCCTTTGACTCATAGGGATTGTTTGGATATTATTGGTAATGTTTGTTCAGTGTTAGCGGGTCTTCTCTTTTTTAGGCTATTTTTTTCTTGTACTTGTTGTTGAAGTCTTCAGCATTTTTATTTGAACATTAACTCAATTTGAGGTATTACTATTGAATATCAACTCACACTGTGAAAACAATATGACTTTAATGCTGGTGTAAATTAAGAGCTCCACAATCCTCCTATCAAACACGACTCTAACGCATCAGTGATAACTGTTATTAGCAGCCAGATCGTTGTGGTTAGTTTTGTCATAAACAGTCACTCTACAGCACAGAAATGAGACTCCTTGCATCAAGATCAATCAATCAGTAGGGAGTAATGACAGTGAGAAAGAGCGTTGTTGTTACCAAGGCAGCTACTGTATTGCTCTGGTGAAAAGTGACATGGACACCAACTGAAAACTTTTGAAAGCAGCTTCAAAAAGCTGTCATCCATAAGCAGGCACTTCATAAAAAGTACCTGGCAGGTGACTGGCTGAATGATCGCTATCAATATCTCAGCCTGGCATATCAACCAGGTGAACCACTCAAGAAGAGGTCAACTCTTCAGTACAAACAGAAGGAATTAGGAAACTTCCAACTTGTTGCTGCACTTCAGCTTTTTTTTCTTTCTGCTGGTTACTTAGACCTATTTTACATATTTTATTCATTATGCATTTGTTATCACTGCTATCAACACAAAATTGACGAAGGCTGTTTAATAAGGTACATTCATTTACAGATTTTAACTCACTTCAGTCATTGGGTTTGAATGTGATGTGTGTCTGTGTGTGTGTGTGCGTGTGTGTGTGTGTGTGTGTGTGTGTGTGTGTGTGTGTGTGTGTGTGTACACTAGGTTAATGCATGACATTGGGAAAAACGTATCTGTGTTTGTTTCATTAGAATAATTCATATGCAGTATTATAAAGATAAGATAAACTGTAGATAATGTTGATGATGATGATACTGTTCCATCCATTTAAGCATATTATTGACATTACAGCACAAACATGAATACTAATGAAACCTGTGGTTGTGTGCACACAGAACTGCTGTAGCTTCTGTGTCAAAGTTTCATAGATCCAGGTTTGCATTTCAGGCTGCGGTCTTCCACAGTGCAAACATGCATACAGTGTAAAGGGTGCATTTAATAGGGCACACTGCCATGCAGTTCTGGACTTGTAATGACCTTGTTAGCTAACCTACTGCCTGCTATATGGTTTTGTATTCATAGTAGAGTTCCCTTCTCCACTCCTGGGTGAACCCAGTTTATCAGTCCTATACTGGCAGGTGTGACTGTGAGAGTGTGGAAGTAAGTGAGATATTGGCCAGCAGCAATAACAGCAGGATGGTAATTAACAATGCCATTACTTGCCCTGCACAGTATGTGAATACGTGAGTGTGTGTGCAGTTTCTATTTCTATGCAGCAGTTGTTAAGGCATTTAACCAAGCAGTACGACAAGGCACCACGTCTCAGTCTGAACCTAAACAAGAGAGATGATACACCGCTACCCAGATAATTCAGACCCATTACACAAGGAACAATATATGCGACAGAATTCATCTAATTTATTGTTGCTGCTCTGTGACAAACTCTTCCCAGAGAGCCTCTATTCTTTGTGCACCCTCCCTCCCCAAATCAATTATTCTTTTTTTCCCCACACAGAAAATTGGACAATTATCTCCAAAATTAGAGGGATTATTTTATTGTCAGTCAGATTGGATAAGGGCAATTTTTGTAATCATGAGCTTTTGTTGTGCAAACTAATTTTCTGTTGACATCAGGGATCTACATCACCTGCTAAACTTTCCTTCGGTCTGAGAGTGGGTTTAGCAGGTGGCTCTTTGACGATTAGAACTCAGATTGTGTGGAGTTCACTGTATCAAAAATCATTTATCTCTCTCTTGCCTCACAATAAACAGTTCAGGATGATTGATTGAAGACATCAAGTGGGTTGTTGTCAGTGGAGAGTATTTAATGATCTGGATGATACCGATACTCAGGATGATGTGGTTCTTCATGGCCGTGTTTTCCCATCAGCAAGTGCAAACCCAAAAACACAAGCTTCAACAGATGGTTCACAATAAATTATTGACATAAAATATATGTCAATCCCAACTGTGCAGTGTAGATGCGCAATCTTGCATCTTTTTGTTATATTATCAGTCATGTTCTAGTGAACAGTTTGCTCATAGACTATGATTGTCCACTTCAGTGCAAAACTTTATGGAAATCTGAAATACACAAACAAGCTGTCTCTCTGAGATTTTAATTTGCCTTTGCAAAGGGGTCAAACAACAATAGACTACAGCAGCATTCTGCATGGTATTTGACCAAGAATAATAACAAGCATAGAATCATTTATAGGAACAAGTTATCAGCCCGCCATGGTCACAGAATATAATCAGAATATTCTGTGCAAAAGGTAGCTTGTACAGACGAGTACATCTTGTAAGAGATTATATGAAGCCAAAATCAGGATACTGTTGAGCCTTCCACTCATTAATTAAAAATAGATCAACAAAATAGTTAGGTCAAAATCTTAAACTTTTTCATCACACCACCACAACCAGCTGATGGATGGAGTACTGGCAGATGGTGCTCGCAAGGTTTTGTTGTCAGATGTAATGTTGTATATTCACTTCAGAGCAAAAGAACAGCAAAGTAACCTGCAAAGGTCTTGAGCCATCCCCCATTTCTTTATATTTCCGGGCATGAATCTATTGAAACATGTATTTAAGGCAAAAACAGTGTTTGTACAATTTAAACAACCTTGGAAGTCATTTTTTGGTACGACCACTTTTATTCTTCAACACAGCCTTCTTGTAATTTCCGTGAGTAGTCTTTTAGGAATAGTTCTCCTGGCTTCTTGAAGGACATTCAAACATCGTACTTGGATGCTGGCTGTTGTTATTTTGTTCTTTGCCAAGATGATTCCACACTGCTCCAATAATGTTGAAAAGTGTGTGTGTGTGTTTACAATCTTGCTATGCTTGTACTGCATTGCCAGTCAGTTTGGGATCATTGTTACAGTATGCTGAAAAATGAAGCTGTTTCCAATCAAGGATTTTCTAGATGGTATTGCATGGTGGATTATCTGACAGTACTTTTCTATATTCATAATTTCATCACTTTAAAAAGATCCCTAACACCACTGTCTGAAATGCCGTCCCAAACCACAAACGAACCTCCAGTGTATTTTACAGATGGCTGTAGACCGTAAATTAGACTGTTGGTGAACAATATATAGTTTACTTGAAGGGCCAGATGCAAAATTGGTTTAGGGCATACTTCACACCATGTTTTTGGCTAAAAGCACTTTGGGAATCTCATTGTTGGTGCAAAAAATATTATTTTATGCCTCTCAGATTGTGTTGTCTTTGGCATATTTCTTAGATTCAACAAAACAAAAATGCAACAGGCTGCTAGTAACAAAGTGACTAAAGACAAAATTTTAAACAGATTTGTTGCTAAGTCGTCTGTTGTATGCAGACACAACACTGGTTCATCCTTTGTGACTGTTTTATGCTCAAGTTGTTCATAAGTCAGTGCTAAGTGGCTTAACAAGCATTCCTCTGAAAATGGTCAGGTATGAAGGCTAGACTGAAAATGAGTAAAAAAGCGCCCAGTGTCTAATGATTAACACTGGAAGTCCCTCAGAAAGCCTGGGGAACTATTGCTGAAGACCACTTTAAAAATAACAAGAACATCTGGCTCCTTGGAATCAAAACACACACACAAAAATAGGGTTGGCTCACTTTTGCACAATACTGTAGGTCTAGGTAACTTATTGTGCTTGGCTAGTTTTAGGTGCTAGATTAGGGATAACATAAGATTCTGGTTTCAGTTAAAATATGCAAACCAATAACTTTTTATGTAAAAACACTAATTGGGAGTAATCTCATTAATGCTATAGACTTCTAAATCATGCACTGCCACAGAACACCCTGTGTGGAACTGTGACATGCCAGCAGCTTTGACTACTTGCTGATTTTACATAGAATACATGGTAAATAGAATATTACAATATGAATGTACTTTCAAGGAAGTGGCAGAGTAGGGGCAGGCATGGGAAAGGGTGAGCAGGCAAGCTTTGCCTGCTCACCCTTTCCCAACAAACAACAACAAAAATCCCAAATTTTCAGTGACAAGGTTAGAGAACAAGTCCACACTCGCTCACTTCTTTGTGAAATGCCATTTCCACTGCACAGTAATACCTATGTTTGTTGAAGATTATTGTTTGCGTCATGCAAATCTTTGAATTTTTACACAATGTGAATTCATTGGTGGGCCCTTTAGTGAAATCATTGACTAAGACATGCAAGCAGCATGTCAAGTGTATCTCCTCACCACCCCCAAAACGAACTCCTGAATTTAGCAGTGGCATTAAGAACAAGGTGAAGGGTCATATAGGACAGTGTTTGTTCCTTTTCTGGGTAATCTTAAAAGAAAAGTTTTAAAAGGCTTGACAATCAATAAATAATCTCATTTATTCTCTGCTTCCAGCTCTATGAATCTGTGCCCTTTCATTAAAAATTAGGTCAGGCTAAAGCAAAATGAAATCTTTTGCAGATCCAGTAAAATCCATTCATATTGATGTTTAACTGCATTAGGGACATTTCATTTGTCTTCTACATACTCTTGGCAAACCTCAAAATTAAATCAACACACTTGGAAAATGTTCCTTTGACTCTTTTACTTTGTAGCAAACAAACCGCATAACAGTTCTTGTTTAAATAATTAGTAATAATAGTTTAATAATTGATCATTTTGGCTTCATGAAACATACCTAAAATAAATTAAATGAGGATGATTTTTTTTCAGATCCATTAGAGGTAAAACAAAATTTATTGTGGAATCACAAAAATGGTCCATGAACAGCTCCAACCTGCAGTCATAACACTATTTAAGAAAGTTGGAACCTGTTTTATGGAAAATTTCAGCACTGAAGCTCCAAATAATTTAGTCCAATATAAAAGCCAGAGGAGATGCAAGAAAATATTAAATATTTATAATGATGTTTCCACATTTTGTTTCCTGTGCTTAATCTTAAAAAAAAAAACAACCAAAAACCCAAAATAATTAGAACAATATAATTTAATTTGTTTGCTACAGAAGAAAAAAACAAAAACTGTTTGTACATATTCCAGGTGAGTTGACAGTTTTTACCAGGGCTTGTGTTGGTATTTTTGGAAATGCAAAAATAAAGAGGGCCATGCCCATACCTTCCACGAGCAGTCAGTGCTAATCAGTCAGTGTAACCCAGTGTCGGCAAACACAAATGTCTGCTAGAGCAAAGCAGATTAAATCCAAATTCAAACGCAAAATATAAAAGTTAATGCTAAATCTTAACCAACAGCCATGACTCATGCTCATGTTTTTAAAAGCAGCTGGGTGTTGAATGTCTTGGTTGAAAAGCCTGCTGCACAGTTGTCATGCAATATTCTGTGTTCCATTTCCACTCACTTGCAGCAAATAGCAGCAATCAGCGTGGCATGACGGCGGCAAATCAGCACGTTTCAGAGTAATCTGTGCTTTGGAACAGAGATCTGCGTCCTTCACTGTATCTTAAAGAAAGTAATGTGGGAGGAAAGAAAGGGGTGTATGCTGTTGGACATATAAAGTTCTGCTTGTTTGCCTGCAGGTGTGTGTGTGTGTGTGTGTGTGTGTGTGTGTGTGTGTGTAAAAGACCTCAGCAGAAGTACTACTCTTCTAATATATCACATCTCT
>VVHJ01060479.1:0-12395 GCA_015107715.1 Tylochromis polylepis | reverse complement strand
TTGCAAAACCTGTGCATAGGTTTTTAAAATGTACAATTTATATTTGCATTTCAAGTTATGAAAATGATTCGTTAAACATGTTCGTGGTCGTTACAGTAAAAAACATCACTTTTTTTCTTCTGGGATTTTATGTTTTTTGTCTGATTCTAGGTCAAATACAGTATGTCAAAATGAACAAATAACAGTAAATTCAGACATGTGAGGTTGTGCTGAAAAGAATGATACCAAACAAGGCGAGGTAAACCGTTTGTAAAGGTGAAATGTAGAGGTCAAATCAAAAGTAGTCAAAAACGGCCGATTATACCCTGGAGCCCAGAGGTTACACAGTTTTTTTTTAAGTAACGCAATAGTTACTTTTCCAAGTAATTAATTACTTTTATAATATTGTAACTCAGTTACTAACTCAGTTACTTTTTTGAAGAAGTAACTAGTAACTATAACTTAATTACTTTTCAAAGTAACTTGCCCAACACTGGTAATATGTAGAGACAGAGACATGATAACTTGTAACAGTTTCCAACATGCAGTACATACAACACACTTTATTGATATAATAGCTGGTAGTTGGCCAACAAAATTCCAAAACAACACAAGTATATGTACAGTTACAAATGTATACACATGTATACATTCATCCCACAAATATTTGGTTCAACCAGATGCTATAATTAAGTTCAAGGTCCTTTTTAGATTTTAACTCAGTTTCTTGGACTTTCCTATTGGTCAATCCAACAAATGATGTCAAACATATCCTTTTCACAACGGCAAAGAGAAAGGACTAGTTGTTGCCAATCAAGATCACTAATGAAAAATTAATAGTCCCTGGCCTTGTCAAGTTAAAAGACATTGGAGAACCTTTAGTAGCACTTATTTAAGCGATGTATGTGTACAAGTGAGGCGTGTGTGTGTGTTAGTATGTGTGTGCGTGTGTGCGTGTGTTTTCAGAAAATCCCAAATAAATAAATTCAAACTTGTCCATCCAATTCTTGTTTTTTTAAGTAATTTAAGATGTATGCTGTACAACCACTCCACCATGGAAAGAGAAGAGTTCAAAGAAACCAGAAGTCTTATTCGTCTTGTAGCCAATCATCTCAGTGACCACTGTTGCTGTGGTATAGATCAGCTGGTTGGTTTCAGTGATCGTCACAGAAATGGTTGCAGATCACTGTTGTATAAGTAGCAGAGATGGTACACAGTTTAGGTTAGAGTTTTTGAACATCGTGTTCATTATGTCCTTTGTCACAGTTTGACCAAGGACATAATGAAGCTAGATCTGTACACAGTCCATCACTGCTCTTGGTCAGACCGGTGGTGCAGTCTGAGCACTGTTGCCTTACAGCAAGAAGGTCCTGAGTTTGTCTCCAAGATCATTTACAACGAGCAGATGTTGACTGTAAAAATTATTCCAACCAACTGTATTTTGGGGGGGGGTAAAAAAAAAAGAAGTTCAAACTAATGATTGCATTTGCAATTTAAGTTGTTTTTGCTTTGCTGAACATGTTTCTTAATTGAGACTAGGTCACAAAACTCACTAATTCATTAATCAGTAGCATGTTTTGTGACCTAGTTGTATGACTGTTGACTACAATGGGACTTGTGTGTGTCTAAGCTAAAGCTTGTATTCATCTGTAACTAATCCGATTACTGAAAATCACCTTTCTTCTCAGTTTTGCTGAGCGTGTTTGCTACTGTATGTGTTTAATAAAAACAAGATTAGTGTGCATTCAGCAGCTGGGCATCATCCCGAGGAAAGCATTAGGAACCCAGTGTCATCTTGTTTATTAATCTCAGCACAAAGGTAATGGATGTCCATATTCAACTTACTTCATAATCCGCGCTTTAAAATCTTTTGAAATGTGACCTGCATCTCGAGTTTTTTCCTCAACTTGCCTCCAGCCACCACCTCATGTGGGCATTCATTTTTTCTTTGACATATCCCTTTAGATTTGTCTTTCTCTTTCTTCGACAGGGTTAATGAGGTGGCAACACTGAGGCCATCCGCTGCTCTGCTGTTCCTTATTTATACTACATCTTAATGTACTCCGTGTGCCTGGGTATTATTTAACACTGTGACCTTGGGTTGCTGCTGATTTTTTATTCAATTCAGTTAGGTGGCAGGAGGTCAGGGACTGTGCTGAGCATCTGAGTCACACGGCGAGCACAGAGAAGCACTCCACTTCCCTGCATTCTTGCCTTTGATCCTCGTCTTGCATCTTACTCCATTTTCTGTCTCTACATTCAGATTGTGACTGATAAGGTGTGATTAATGAGAGCAGGATCCTCTCAAAGTGCTAGAACATCTGTCACTGATTTATTCTTTTGTGTTTTTTTCATCCAGCTAGCTTTTTATATATGGGTGTGTGAGTGTATGTACTTGTAAGAGGAAGACCACAGGGGATATCTGGCTGAGTTCAGTGAGATGCAACATTTGATAAATGGTGTCTACAGAGGAGGTGTCCAATTAGGTGGTGGTGTAACAAGAAGAGTAGTCGACGGTTGTCCTGGTGGCTGTGTGTCTAAATTTAATACCAGTTACTGATAACAGCCTGACCAATATAGGAAAATTAAAACCAATGCTGATATTTGGTGATTTAAAAATCTGATATATCGGCCAATATTTTTTTTTCAGACACATGAAACATAATAAAATTCCCTAAAATCTCTTATATGTAGTTATTTATGAGTGCTTACTAAGATGATATAGCAGTGCTGTTAAAAAATGATCTTGATTTGCCACATATATATTGGAAGGTTCAGACTGCAAAAAATTAGATTCTATTAAATGTTGGAGTAAATAAACAAATGAAGATGAATTTAGTAAAAATGAATTTCAACAAAAGGCAGCAAACAATATCCATAAAGCAAGCAGGAAAAACTCACAGGCTCACGTGCAGGAAACAAACAGTATAAATGTGAAGTAGGTGGAACACACAGGTAGAAACAATTAGGGAAATGAGGCTGGGGAAAGTAAATTTGAATACTAAACACATGAAACAAAGGTGATCAAAATAAAAGAGGAAACACCCTAAAAAAAACCAAAATCAAAAACAAGGACAAAAAATTGTGGTGGTCAGCCTAGCCATGAGGTAATGTGGAGCAATTCTGGGGACTGGCCAAGTGGTCCTTGGCAGGGACAAAGCAATTCAGGAATCTGAGAGGGAGGCCAGCAGCAGAAATGGAGTATCTCAGGTGTGTTGCTTGAGGCCAACGATAGTGACAAACGCTCTCTGGTGGCATGATTGGAGGCTGAAGACGGCAGAGGAGACTCAGAAGGCCGAAATGGAGGATGGTAGGACCCCTTGCATTCAGGGTTCACTGGCTCAAGAAGCACAGACAGCTTTGGGCCCACGGGCTCAGATTCAGGTGGCTCGGGATCCTGGCTTCACTCCAGAAATCGCAGGAGCAATTGCAAGTCTTTGAACTGATGAAGGGAAGGGCAGCAGAAAACTAGACAGATAATACAGAATACAGAAACATTGATATTGTCATTTAAATATCATTTTTGTAATTGTATATGATAAAATTGTAATTTTATCATTGCTCTAAGTTCTTTATATTATAGCATGACAGGTCAGGGGGGAGATATCATCACCCCAACCGAGATTGGGTGCTAAGCCCCAAATGTCATGGAAGAAGGATCATTGGGTGCAAAAGGAACCCACCTGAAATATATATAGTGCTTTTCTACTCTCCTGGAGCACTCAAAGGGGTTTATACATCATGCCACATTCACACAATGGTTTTTAATGCTTTCAAGCTGGATGCACCAGAGATTGGGGTTAGTATCTTGCCCAGTGATATTTGGCATGTAGACTGGGGGAGCCAGGGATCAAACCGCAAACATTCTGATTAGTAGATGACCTGCTGTACCTCCTGAGCTATGACTGCCCCTCGCAGTGGCAGGGCAACAATATGAGAACAGCACCACCACCGCACTGGAAGAGCATATGGAAGAAGGACCTACTGGCTGAAGAAGCTGACTGCACTCCATGAGTGTTTGGCACTACAAATGAACCAGCTGCTAGTCAATGAGATGTCAGTGAGATTCGACCTAGAATGGCTAACTGAAGGCCAGACAGTCTTGATCCCCAAGGATCCCCAGAAGGGACAGGTCCCATCCAACTACTGGCCAATAATCTGCCTCAGTACCACATGGAAGCTTCTGTCAGGCATCATAGCAGCTAAGATGAAAGGCGTATGGCTCAATACATGAGCGGGGCACAGAGAAGTGTAGTCGGATGGTAACGAAAGGAGGGAAGGTAGTCAGAACTGAGAGAATTGTACTACCAGAAGGCAACATTGCAGACGTAGGGGGCAACTACAAGTATCTGGGGATCCCACAGACAAATGGGAACCACGAAGAGGCCGCTAGGAAAGCTGCAACCACCAAGTACCTGCAGAGGGTCAGGCAAGTCCTGAGGAGTCAGCTGAACGGTAAGAACAAGATCTGGGCTATCAACACCTATGTCCTGCCCATGATCAGGTACACTGCTGGGATTATAAGCTGGACAAAGGAGGAGATAGAAGCCACCGACATCAAGACTGGGAAGCTCCTGACCATGCATGGAGGGTTTCACCCCAAGTCCAGCACCCTGAGGCTGTACGCCAAAGGAAGGAGGCCAGGGACTAGTGAGTATCAGTACCACAGTCCAGGATGAGACAACAAACATCCATGAATACATCAGGAAGATCGCCCAAACAATCTGTGTGCTCAGTGAAAGAAAGAGGAGTAAGAGGAACCATCATGGAAGGACAGGCTCCTGCACAGTATGTACCACCGGCAGATAGAGCAAGTGGCTGACATCCAGAGGTCCTACCAGTGGCTGGAAAAAGCTGGTCTGAAAGACAGCACAGAGGCACTAATCATGGCAGCACAGGAACAAGCTCTGAGCACAAGATCCATAGAGGCTGGGGTCTACCACACCAGGCAAGACCCCAGGTGCAGTGTAAAGATAAATATAATAAGCAAATATATATATAATAAGCAAAGAATTTTTGTTATTGTAGTACTATAATTTCATAAATGGAACAAAAACATACTGTTAGGGTCTCTGGGTCTGGTGACCAAGTGGTTATGGTTTAGGTTTTCCGTATTCTTTGATTTAGTGTTTCTATTATTTGGTTTTTGTACTTCAAGCTCCACTAGTTGTATTTTGTATTCCTAGTGTGTATGTTCCCATCGTTTCCTGTTTTATTTTGATAGTCCCTGTCCTGTGTGTGGTGCGTCTGGTTTTTGCCTCCCCTCATCGTGTTAGCTCTGATTTGTCCCAGCTGTGTTACCATCTGTTCCCCATCGTCTCGTTGTCCTGTCTGTGTATTTAAGCCCTCTGTTTTCTGTGGTCTGTGTCAGGATCTCCCTCATGTTACTCTGTGTGCTCTGTCTATCAACCAGCCCAGTTTGTCAGCAATAAAGCTGTTTTTTTTTTAGTTTATGTTTTCGTGTCCTGGAGTCTGCACATTGGTCCTTTTCCTGCCTGCCTGCACACAGACCATGACAATTACAGTGAAAATCTAGTTAAAGTACAAAATAATCAAATAATCATAGTAGTCAAATGTGCTAAAAGGTTTTATTATTTAAAATTATTTACCCCTTTTTTGCAATATTGATAGGCTAATTTAAACTTACTAGGCTTTGTCACCTGTCTTATAAGGTTCAAATATTTTTTTACATTTCCAAACAGATTATTTTTGGTCAGAAATTGCTCCAAAATGTCTTTTATGTTGTTATGGATTCTGACCTTTGGATTAGAGAGTTGGTTTTTGGGAATTTATGCCTTGAAATGATAGGCAAAGCTAAGCTATAATGATAGTACACAAATTACTTTGTATATTATTCACAGCCACACATCATTTTATGATACCAGCCTTAATGATTCAGTAGATCTCAGTGACTGAAAAGATTATTCAAAAGGTTTTGGGTTGAGGCAGCAAAGGCACAAATTGCTCTTGAAAGGACACAAGAGACAGGAGCATGCTCATGAATTTACATGATTTAATTGTGCAAACTGACTAATGCTTCAAATTGTTTCTTCATGTGAGTCTGGACTCTTTGTTCTTTAAAAGTTTGCTCTCTTCAAGCTGAGAAGCACATACATACAATTACATTCTGCTGGAAGATGTGCAGTACACATTGACATCTTTGGCTTTTTATTTTGCATGTACAGCAGAGAATAAATACAAGACTGACTTTTGAGTTTCAGAGGAGATCAGAAATCTAACTTGTGGAAAGGTTATATCTTATATTAAGTAGTCAATGGCATCTTGTAGTTTATTCTAAATTTTGCAAGAAACCAATGAAGGAACAGAAGGTAATATAGAAATAATAATAATAGTCAACCAGCTGGCAGCTGCATTTTAAGACAACTGTAAACAACTAAGAGCAACTTAACTGACACATATTAAAAGGTAATAGCTTTTAATAATAGCTCAAGAAAACAGGACTGGACAGGCTCATAAGGTATAGGATACGAAGCTCAGAAGTCATATATTGATTGTGTACAGGTTTAGCCCACTGGGTAGAGGATCTGACCCACATGCTGTTGACTAATGGAGAGGCCTAGTTCTGAATCTGCTCTAAAGACATTTACTCTATTTCTTCCCTTGTCTTTCTCCCAGCTTTCCTGTCTTTTCTTCACTGTCCTTGTTGAGTTTTGGACCCTGAGTTTTGAGTTTATGGACTTTGTAATCTGTTATCAAATATTTGGTATTTGGCAGTCAAATTCAGATATTTTTAAGATCTTAAGAAAAGACCTAATATAATGAAGAAGCTAGGCTAAAACCAAGGCCAGCTTTTATAATCCCAGAATAAAAGTGTGAAAGGACAGATAAGGTGACAACTTCAGATGGAAGCTGCGCAACTTTTATTAGGAATGGAATTCAATACTGAAGACTAGAAGTGAACACAGCAATTGAGTGCATGATAATGATGTTGACCGACAGAGAAAAATAAATGTCAGTAAATATAATTTCTGCGTCACTTTACAGGAAAACTACTTCCAAGAAGTGATGAATATAGCAGAATTGTCAGGTCTATCACTGGCGCCCTGTAGTTTTCACAGGTAAAAGCAGGCTCATCCTGAGCACATGTGACAGAAATGAAAGTGTCTGGAGAAGCTGTGGAAGTTATCCTACCTGTAACATTGTTCAGCATGACCACGTTAGTAGTGGGTCAGTGACAGCATGGGAGGTATATCACATGGAGGGACGCGCACACACATCTACAGGCTAGGCAATGAGATCCTGATGCTGGTGCAGTGGATCCTGGGCTCTGGGCTCATGTGGCAAGAGTATACACTTTGACTTTTGTAGTGTCTTTAAATTCAGCGCGCTATAGACTGATAATTTTAATTTCCAACAAATGATGTGGAGTCCTCTTAGTTTAGGAGCTAGAGCAGGTCCTCTACTAATTGGAAGGTTGGTGGGTCGATCCCTGGCTGCCTCAATCTAGATGCCAAATATCCTTGGGCAAGCTCTAACCCCACATTGCTCTTTGATTTATCCATTTGAGTGTGAAAGAAAGCACTTAAGCATAGAAAAAGTGCTTGTGTGAATAAGTGAATGAACCATGTTGTACAAAGCACTTTGAGTGCTGAGGTAGAGTTGAAAATTGTATATAAGAACCAGTCTATTTACAGTTCCCCCACATGTCTTCTTAATTGGCTGCCACTTGGATTTTCTGATTCAACTGAATAAAGGTTTGTTCATAGTTTATTAACTGCCCACTAAACTGCATTGGTGTCATGACAAAATGACACGATCAAAGAATGGACCCAGCAGACATTGCTGTTGTTTTTGATGAGCTCAAGGAAGACTTTTACATATTCTCAAAGATTTCTGCATAGATTCATGACACCAAAGACATTCATTTTGTCTGTGGGACTTTGTGTTATGAGGTAAATTATTAAGAAACTCTAACACTTAGAGCTACTGCTTCAGTCCCATACAGTTTCCCTAGTGATGGGGGTTGGTTGGCTAGGCTTTTCACCGGTCAGCAGCACAGTAATAAAGCCTTGTTGCTACTTCCAGCTTCCCACACACAGAAGCATGGTTCTCAGCAGTGGAATTGGGGTCAAGAGCCAGTAACCTCTATCACCTCAGAGGAAACTGCATGCTGTACTGACCAACCCCGGCCTCCAGAGTCTTTAGTGGGTCTGTGCCACCTTAAGTATGAAGCAGTAGGTCAGCCTCCAACAGACCACTGTCTCCTTTTTTATCAGTGGTCTGATAATCCTGAAAATGGCCTTGGTCTCTGCTGCAGGCACCTGTTCGGCCTCTAGTGGGTCTCCTTTATCGCTGAACTCCTAATTTGAGGGACTTGACTTCCGCTACAGACCTCCTGCCAACTCCACCAATGTCATCAGAAGGGTAGGACCTTACTTTTCATTGTCAGACTCAGTTGCCAGAGAGGTTTCAACAGCAAAACGACTTTGCTGTATGGTGGGAGATAATAGTTTCTTGTATTCTACTAACGTTCCTGCGAGTTCCCTTCAGCTCCACATCCTTTATTGCTTTGTATATTAAGGCACAGCCCGTTCAGACAGTGATAACATAAATTGTCTTTTGTACTTGCTGCTTTGTTTGTGTGGCAGTTGGCTTTGAATGTTAGTCAGAGAGTGCCAACAGGTAATTTGTGAGCTTGCTCTTGACAGATGCTGTTTTCTGACCTCTTTGCTTTTTCTCTCAACAATGTACTAGGTATATACAACTGTTTCCTGTGCAGTGCCTCACTGTAAAATTGGCAAATTCCCTGTGCTTTCACTTAAAATGTCCCCTCCTGAAAATGAGAGGCATAAATCACTGTGCATGTCTGGCACCAACGTGCCCACTGTGTCACATCAGTTTGAATTTTTTACAACATGGAAGAAAAGCGGCAGGCCTGTTGACACTTTCCAGCCTGGGAGCTACTGTTAGTCAACCATTCATATCCATTTTTAATGAGCTCTCAGCCATGATATAGTGTAATTTCACCTCCAGGACCCAGTGATGCTATTTACTGTTAACGAGAAACAGCACAGCACCAGCCAAATTCTTCCCGATTGGAGCGTTTATGAAATTCACAGGTTTATGACTTGGAAAGGATGTTGTGTGTATGTGTGCAAGTGCTGTTGTATTATTGTGATTTTTGTATGCCTCTGAAACTACTTTACTTTTTCAGCACACTTAGAGTTACTTTGCCCAAGCTTGGGCATAGTTTGGAGAGTACTTGGAAAATCAAGCTAAGAAAATTTACTTGGATTACCATGACCTGAATGATTACGAACCTACAGAGATATATGCCTAAGGATCTTGGAAAGCATTTTGTGAAGACATTTTACCCCTTATATGAGAGGCTTTTTTAGTTCTAAAACCAGGTATTTAAACCCTAGTTGGGGTCATGTGCCTCATCACACAAGCCTTACGGCCATACCACCCTGAGCACGCCCGATCTCAGAATCTAAGCAGGGTCGGGCCTGGTTAGTAGTTGGATGGGATAAATTGAACAAGCCAAAGTGTTCAAAAAGGTGTGGGTCATTATAACCAGAAGTTTCAGGTGAAACCATTGTGAGACCTTGCTTCACCCTATCATGTGACCTATAGAGGTCGTCTCACACAAAAGACACCTGGGAAGGGATTCAAAACTGCATTGTAGGTGCCAGACAGTTGATGTCATAAGCAACCACCTCAGTTCAAAGATTGTTGTTCACAGTGTACATAGATGGTCTTTTTTACTCCTCTTTCAAATCTTTTGTCTTCTCTGTCCAAAATGTGAACACTGGCATCCTTGAACCTCTGGTGATAATGGCCCACACCTTTGCACATTTTAATCATGGTGGTGTTTATAATGTGTGTGCGTGCACATGTTTACGTGTGTAAAAACTGAGCTGACTCATACACTAATCAATTGGGGACCTTATTGCCTTTGGGGACAAAAACCACGGTCCCCAATTAGATTTCATTTTATCATATTCAGCACACTTTAAGCTGAATTTCCATCTTAAAATCACAGTTGTCTGTAAAAGTAACTTATTTCAGCTTTCTGTGTGTGTGTGCCCTCGGTCTCTCAATCAGTGTACTATAGGTGTGTCTAAACTCAGGGGCTGCGTTAGAAGGACCCGGCCTACTGTCTACATTGGGGGGCTCCTTCTAAGACCGTGAAGGCCGGAAGTGTGAGGCTGTTAAATGGGATGGTCTAGCCTACGACGTGCTGCTCAGGTTCCCTAGCAACCATGACACTAGCTGGTAGACTATGCATGGCACAGCATTTTTTGACAGAAATGAAGAAGAAACTCTTCATTTTATCTGTTGTTTTTAACTTTGACATAGATTTTTCATTGTTTTGTTACATATCTGAGGCTGTAAAATCATGATTGTTAGGCTACATGTCCGTACGAAACAGTAATTTTAAGATTAGCTATTAAATAACAGTTAGCCAATGTTCATGAGACAAATGTCACCTAACTTGGGTAATGTAAGTCTAATATGTTCAATATTTAACTTTGCTTATTTAACTCTGTTTCAAATACTAAGCTTCAGTAAAACATCCAAGGCTCATTTCTAGATATTTCTAATTCATTCAACACAAGCATATTTTACAGTGTATACATAAATGTATTATATATAAAAGAGACTAATATTGTTCTTTTAATATATTGGCACCTCTACATTTATCTGAAGGCTTACTTATATGGCTAAAAAGAAAATTCATATGCTGTGATTAATTGCATGTTTCTGATAAAATAAAGAGTAGATTGATATATTAAATATTCCTTTACTGGGTGAGAAAATAATGCCATAAATACTTTAACCTTAAACAGTCTGATTTTTTGCTAAATTGGTCAAACTGGGCAGAGATGATACAAACTCATAATATCCTTATAAAATATGATGTAATTCTGTAGATGAACTTACCTCAAAATATATCATATGTTACATATTATGATGTTACATAATAATATGTAACAAACACAACATTACTATTATCCAAAATACACGTTTCATATAACTGAAGAAAAAATATACTGACATTTATTTTCAGGTACATTCTGGTGCTTATACTTACATTAAGTTTCTGAATATAGAACTTTTTACTGCCTTTTGTACTTTTACTTACCTGAGTACCTTCTCCCACACTGAAAACATTCCAGTGATAAAGTTATTTTAACATTGCCTAATAAGATTGATTCCGGACTGATAATTACTTACTTTAAACTTTTTTAGCAGTCCTTCACAAAGAGAGAACAGCCCATCTCTTCTCTCCATCTCTCAGCTGGTGCTGGCTCTTCTTCCTCCTGCTCTTCCTCACACACTGCTGAATTTGTCCTGGTGTATCATCAGGGGTGGAAAGCCTCTATCCCATCAGCTCTCCCTCAGACACAGCAGATGATCTGCAGCAGTGGGTTTTTAAGTCTCTCCTTACTCTGTACACTTGCAGTTCTCAGAGTTCAAAGGACATCAAATGTACGATAAGTTGCATGATTAAAACACGTTAGACTCATGAACACATGTACAAATTCTGTAGGGGTGCTAAATAACATGAGATCCCACTTGGCACACTGGCCAAATGTTTGACTCCTATAAATGTCTTGATGCATGCTCAATCATCCAGGTAAGGAAATCCCAAAAAGTTGATTCTGTTCATCTGGACGTAGCGTTTTCAGTGGGAGAAACGTTTCGTCACTCGTCCAAGTGACTTCTTCAGTCTCAGCTGACTGCAGGTTTCCAACCTCATAAACAGCAGATTTGCATAATGACTGAAACCAGCCCACTGGAGAACAATGGGCTGTGAGGTTGGTTTCAAAGTCAAAGTCAAAGTCAGTTTTATTGTCAATTTCTTCACATGAACTTGACATACAAAGGAATCGAAATTACGTTTCTCACTGCCCCCTTGCGTACATTTAACAGACAATACAGAACAGAACAGACTATAAAGTGCACAAAGCGACTTTATAGTCGCTCAATATAAGGTTGAGCGACTATCACTATTATATAATCAATATAATAGTGATTATAGTGATCACTGTCTACAGCAATCGCCACAATATTTATAGTGATCACCATAAATGCCATAAATAAATAGGTTTTCCAGTGCAAAAACAAAATAAGAATAGCAGCATATAAGTATAATGCAGTAAATGATAAATGAGGTAATAAGGTGACAGCCTTGATAAATAAGGTAGCAGCAAGTTGTGCAAATTGCATGGGTCAGTGGTGGTCTTTTCTTTGAGTCAGAGTATTTCAGAGTCCAGTTCTATTTACTCGGGGACTGGGATGGGATCAGAGAAGGAGACGGAGATGGGGGGAAGAGTTCAGCAGCTTAACAGCTTGGTGGATAAAGCTGTTTGTGAGTCTGGTGGTACGGGAACGGAGGCTTCTGTACCTTCTACCTGAGGGCAGGAGGCTGAACAGCTTGTGTGCCG
>VVHJ01060478.1:0-11758 GCA_015107715.1 Tylochromis polylepis | reverse complement strand
GTCACAAAATAAACGTCTAAGATATTTTCAGGCGAGAATGTAGCTGTGTAAACTCCAAATATCTGCTCGATCCATCAAAACATCACATATTTGCAAAAGTGCTCTGACATTTTTGGACATGGCTCACTAGAGCCGGCGAAACACCGGACTCCCGGTGCATCGTTTTCAGATCCCCCGCAGTCTTTCGCCACTCAGGTTAAACATGATATATAAGTCACTTAGATGACCTAAAAATGTTATTGTTCGGCCTTTGTCAGTGTTTTATTTGTTCCTGAGTAAATCGGTTTGGCTGAGATTAAAGTTATAGTTGTCACACAGCTGAATATGCTGTACAAACAGAAAACTGATTAAACAAAAGTGTGAGATGGTCGAGGATTTTACGGAAGCGTAGAGCTGCCACCCAGGCAAAAGGAAAAATACAGCTATATCACGTCATAACGTGGGACCTTTATTGTTCTAACAATATACTTTTCATGTTTGAACAACATAATATCATGTTATTACAATATACATGATTATGACGTTATAACAAAAACCTCTTCATGTTCTTACAGTGTACATGTTATATTGTACAAACGTGATGATTATGTTGTTTGAACAATAATGTTTTCACGTTATAACGTCATATCGCTCTATTTTTCTTTGGTCTGGGTGGCAGCTCTACGCTTCTGTGGACTTTACTCCAATGTCCTGTTAGATTTTAGGAAGCAAGGGGCAGACGGCTGAGTTTATTAAACTCCGCCGTGACAGCTGGTGACGCACATATGAAGATTCGGCCGTCCCATTTCACAGCATCGCACTTCCGGCCTTCTCGGGCTTCAGAGGACACTGCCCACGTAGACCACGAAGGCCGGGTCCTCCGAAAGATGCGGCCTACGTTTTGGAACACAGCTACAGTCTCCTATCAGCACAAAATAAGTGCAGCGACAATAGCCGACTGCGGCCACAAGGTGGGAGTATTGTAAAGCATGAATGCAGTCCTGTCTTTAAAGCGAATTTGTCTACTTTAAGAAACCATTAAAGTGCTATGACATTCATGTTCATGATTGCATATAAACGTCTCACCAAAACTGCACATGTAATTGTATTTGATAAGGTCTGTACTGTAAACTGTATATATGTTTAAATAAGGTAATTCCACTAAAGGTTCTCAGTGAAGAAACACCACTTTGTCACCCTTGTGAGTACTTTTAAATGTGTGACACAAACTAGTAATGGAGACTCTTCTCCTTCAAATTAACAGCTGCTCCTTACTGCTGCAGCCAACACCTTAATAAAATAAATGTGTGCGTTAGAATTCATATATAGTCTATTTTACGGCGATTTCTAGGTACCTGATATGGTAATAGCAAAAGTCAAGTGTTTGAACCTCATTATCGCCATCAGGCTCTCGTTATTTACAACAACAAAAAGAGAAAAACAGCAGTGCTAACAGGACGCAGGTCTAGTTGGTGCTCCAAAATGCAAACAGACAGTGGCTTTGGTTCTGCTCTTGTTGTAGTTGGGTTCAAAATTGTGGTAGAGCCACAGATTACCTGCAAAAATACTTAAGATACTGCTTTAAGGCATTCATTTTCAAAATGTAATAAATAAATGTAAATATACACAGTCTATATGTTGTTGCTTATTCTATCTATCAATGCAGTCTGTAAATAATATAAATTTAAAGCAGGTATCTGCTGCTGTTAAAATGTTTTTCTTGCAAGGAACCAGCAACAGGAGAACACAATCGGGATGGAGCAACAGACAGTGTTGCACCGCTTGGCGCTGTATTCTTGGCGCTGCGCACACGCTCAGTGCCAAGAATGCAGACATGATTCAGTGATTGAGGATGCACATGGGAATATAGGGCTCTTCTTGAAATACATCAGTTTCGGAAGCTATGGGGAACAAGAACAAAAGAAAAAAGTGTCACTGCATCTCCTTCATTGCGTTTTATCCCTATCCCTTGAGCAACGGTCATGATGCAAGAAATCACCAAGATACACCCTGAAGAAAGGCAGGTCCAGAGACACAAAGACACAAAGAGAGCCATGGGCTATTTTCCAGTTCTTTATCTTAAATTGTAATGTTTTAAAATGAAGGCATTTTCTGTATTGATTTCTCTTTTTTCAGTACCTTTTAAACCAGGCTTTGAATTTTAATATTTCCATTTATGGAAAGACCAAATGTCAGTCAATAAATAAATGAATAAATACATCAAATAAAATTTTAAAAAAAATCTCGGATAGTCTAATATGCTTGACAGCGCGAGGTGTCTAAAGGAAATAAGCATACAAAAAATTCAATTAAAAAAAACCTATAAACATTATGCACGTGTCAAAATAGTTAGCAAATGAAAGTGTGTTATGTGAAAGCATTAAAGAGATTGTAACAGACTGACCTGTTTGTGTGTCCGACCGGACACATTTGAAGATACAGAAAAGGACTGTTGCAAGAACGTGACCACAGAGAATGTGGCCGTGTGATCGTGATATTGTTTCAACTTCCTCTTACACTGTTTCACGTTAATGCTTGTTCTCTTGTTGCCTTCCCTTCCCATTACAGTTATATCATGTAATCATGAGTAAGTACAGCCATTTATTCTTTCAAATAATTCTTTATTTGAATCATTTGTTTGTGCAACGTTACATAAAAGTACAAATCCAAAAATATATTTTTCTTTCTTTAGTTTTTTAAGGAACTGTGAGCTGTTAGTTTAGGGCTTTAAACGTAGTTTAGGTTTCAGATTCCTAAAGAACTGTTTTGCGTCACAGATCAGAGCAAAAACGTAACCACCCACTGACAATGTCTCTGTCACAGAAAAACAGCAGGTCATGGTTCTTCTTTGCTGATAGTTTTACTATCAGTAGAAGAAGCTGCAGGCACAACAGCTTCCGTAAAGACAAACACTCTTTTGACAGACTTTTGTTTTAAGATAAGAGCACTTCCTCTCAATTGCCCTAAACCACTAAGACCTCTACCTGAAGAATTTCATGTATCTCAGCAGCACAAAGCTTGCTCTTATAAATTGCATGCCCTGTTTTCAGCCGCCACACCACGATGTCATTTGTCATTTCAGATTATTCAGGAAGCAGCTGACCAGGCGTAGAAAAGATGTTGTCAGCCAACAAAAGGGCAGGAAATTTTGAGTTAATATTTCATTTATTTTTATTTAAAGACAATAAATTAACATGGAGATGAATTTTATTAACATTCAATGACATCAAGTCTTGAGCCTCCCCTTATGTTTTTAAAAAATATATATTTTGCTTTCAAGGAGCCAGACTTCCTTGTAATTTTTAAGGGGGTCTTGAGAAATAGTTCTCCAGGTTTTCTGAAGGTTTTCTGCTTTTTTCACTCCTTTTCAGTGCAGTCCTTGTATCCGACAGAAAACCTGAACAGCAGTTGAGCAAACACATGATGCTTGACAATGATGATCATGATAATATGATATAACAGCAGTGACCTATAAATCATCCAACCAACAAGAGCTTCAAATGTGCTTCAAGAAGCCTGGAGAACTATTCCTAAAGGCTACTTAAAGAAATGACATGAAAGCTTGACTAATATTGACTTTATACAGACTCTGTTTTTGCCTTATATTCTGTATTTCCATGTATGTTTGCATGTCTTAATAAACATATTAATGTTTATTGCTGTGCCTATTTCCCACCCGGCAAACTATAAAGAAATGAGGGGTGGCTCAAGACTCCTACACAGCATGATATGTTAATGATAAAGAACATGGGGAAAAACTGTTTCATGGTTTATTTGCAAACACAATGTTGATCTTTCTGCAATAGGACAGTAGGCGGTTTGTGTCCAGCCACAGACACATCTTCCTGTCACATGGGGTTGTGCAAGGACGGTGGCTCCACTCTAAAACTTGCTTTATCCAAGGATAGTTTTACATATTAGAAGAGTGTGAAAAGTTTTTTTTTTTTTAAAGAGTAAATGCTATTTATCCTGACACACAGGAAAACTGTCTTTAAATGCACCGGCTGCCATAATAGTTGTGTTGTAATTATTGTTGTAATTATCTCTATTTAATTACCACACAAGTGTTTGAGTTTCACTGTCACCATCGGGCTCTCGTTGTCTACAACAGCAAAAAGATAAAAAGAGCAGTGCTAACAGGATGTAGGTCACGTTGGTGAACCAAAATGCGAACAGGTAGAGCGTCTTGTTGCAGTAGACATCAGGCTGTGTCATATTCTTGTTGTAGTTGGGTTCGTAAATGGAGTAGATGACTATATTACCTGGAGGAATATAAAAAATAAAAAAAACGATCTCAAATTAGAATGAGAGTGATGGACCTGCACAGCTTCTTGATAAATGCAGAACTGGCTTTGAGCTTTTTTTAAAATGCTGCTGTAATTTGTTTATTTTAAAAATGTAAATAAAGTTCAAGAAAGAGCTTGAAAAATTAATTTCAGTTCAATTAAATTCAGATTTATTTGTATAGCACCAAATCACATCAACACTCGCCTCAAGGCACTTTATATTCTACAATAACTGAGTGAAAACGCCAACAATCAAGAGTTTCTGTAAAACAAACAAAAAGCGAATCGCTAAATTCATTGTAACCTGAAGTGTATCGCCTTTTTATTTATTCCTCATTACTTACAGATTAATTCATTTCTGATCATTTAACATTGTGTATTCTCCTTGTATATCCAATAGGAGCTAGCACTGTGTTACGTATATGATCAGTTTAATTTTCAAATTAATTGACTGATTTACTGCAAAAGCCTTCTCATATACAGTGCCCTCCATAATTTGTAGTTCTGCTTATGTACACCACCACAGTGGGATGTAAACCAAACAATCATGATGTGATTCAGTGCAGACTTTCAGCTTTAATTGTAGGGCTTTACAATCATGTTGCATGAATTAGAGCCATATTTCTACATCAGGAGTGGGGAACTCCAGGCCTTAAGGGCCGGCGTCCTGCAGGTTTTAGATGGGTCTTTGATCCAACACAGCTGATTTAAATGGCTAAATTGCCTCCTCAACATGTCTTGAAGTTCTCCAGAGGCCTGGTAATGAACTAATCATTTGATTCAGGTGTGCTGACCCAGAGTGATATCTAAAACCTGCAGGACACCGGCCCTTGAGGCCTGGAGTTCCCCACCCCTGTTCTACATAGTCCCCCATTTTCAGATGTTCAAAATTAACGGGACAATTGATTGACAAGTAGTTTCTTGGCCATGGGAGACCCCTTCCCTTTGTTATTTCATGACGAATGAAGCAGGCATAAAATTGGAAGTTAAATTTTTTTCGTTTTGTTATAGCTGTTCACTGTAATTTTAAATATGAAGGCACAGAGATGTTAGTGCAAGTGAAGGAGGCCATCATTAGGTAGAATAGTCCAAATAAATCAATCAGAGAGCAAGCTCCAAATCAACAATCTGGAGCTTTGTCAAAAATGAATGAATGCACTGGGCAGCTCAGAAACACCAAAATGCCTGAAAGACCACAGAAGACAACTAAAGTGCACGATGACAGAAACATCTAACCAAGTCGAGGAACACTCTTGAGGAGCTAGGTGTGTCACTGTCACAGTCTGCAATCAAGAGATGACTTCATGAATGGAAACAGAGAGGGTTTGAAAGAAGGTGCAAACCACTGGTTACATTCAAGAACAAGGAGGACAAATTAAACAAAAAGAGCCGGCACAGGTTTGAAGAAAAGTTCTTTTGGCAGATGAAACCAAGATAAACGTATAAATTACCGTAGGAGAAAAGTAGAGATGGAGAAAGACAACTTAAGCATATCTTCTGTTTGACATGGTGGAGGTAATATTATGGATTGGGTTTGTATTGCTGCCAGTGGAATCAGCTCACTAGTGTTTATTGAAGATATGACTGCTGACTGATGTACAGAATGCTTATTATTAACCTGCTACAAATCCTAATCAGATAGCGCTTCACAATTCAAATAGATAATGACCCAAAGCATACTGCAAAAGCAACCCAAGAGTTGACATGAGGTAAAGACATGAGATATTCTTCAATGAACAAGTCAGCTGCCTGATCTCAACCCAACAGAGCAGTTTTTCAGTCATCTAAAACAAATATGAAGGCAAAGACCCACAAACAAGTAGCAACTGAAGTGAAGGCCTGGCTGAACACCTCGAGAGAGAAAACTCAGCATTTAGTGACGTCCATTGGTTTCTAGACTTTAGGCAGTCATGGACTCCAAGGTTTTTCATCCCAATATTAAAAACTGAGCTTAAATGCATGTTTGTTTTTCCTTTATAGGTATAAAGATGTTATTCAAAATATTTATAAACTCTTTGGATTAAAGCTGAAAGTCTGCACTTCAGTCACATATTGATTGTTTAATTTTCAGACCGATGTGGTGGTGTAAAGAAGCAAAACTACAAAAACTGTTCCCCTATGGAGGGCACTGTACTTACTCCCTTGATATTATTTTATTCTTGTTACTAGAGGAGCTTTTTCCATGAGTCACAGTTTCAAATAAACCTTATGTATCTTATGCTCTGTCTTTGTGCAACCTCTTAGTTCATCCACTGTCTGAAGTTATTTTAGCTCCAGCCTCCCTTTAAGCCAACTTTCTTCTGCCACTTGCAATGAAAATGTTTGAAGCTCATGGGTGTGGCTTCTGTGCTAACAGCTAGATCTGTGTACCTGACATTACTATATGATGGATATCTAACCTCACTGACATCATACAGAGTAGAATAGAATAGAAAAAAATGCCTGGTGAACCAGGTGTTTAATTTCACATATGCGACCTAGTTATTTAAAAGGTTTGCTCATGTTCTTGTCTCCATGTACTCACAAGGAAAATGTCTAGGCCTTGCTTGTGAAATTCTAATTTTTTTTTTCAAACTGATCATCTTGTTATTTACTTTTCCTGCTCTGTTGTACAGTCTGTATGTATGTTTTTTGAAAACAGGTGCCTGTTGCTTTTAGAAATTTTTAAAGTTTACCAGCAAGTAACCAGCAACACAGGAAGATGATGGTCATGGACCAACAGATAGTGTTGCACCAGTTGTACCACAAGCTCAGTGCCAAGAAGACCGGTATGATCCCATACAGGGACATGTAGAAAGGGAAAAAAGTCTGTCTGGGACAGTCATATAGTCCTGCACCTATGGGGCACAAAAATAAAGAAAACTAAAACACAGCAACTGAAACATTATTTGATTTTTCAATCATTTTTGTGGCACATCTTGATGCATGCTCAGTCATCCAGATAAGTAAATCCCAAAAAGTTGATTCTGTTCATCTGGACATAGTGTTTTCAGTGGGAGAAATGTTTCATCATCATCCAAGTGACTTCTTCAGTCTCAGCTGACTGCAGGTTTCCCCAACCTTATAAACAGTACATTTGCACAATAACTGAAACTAGCACCACTGATTGGAGCGGAATGAACAGTGGGCTGTGAGGTCAGCTCCTTGATCCATTGGGAACAACCTCTGTTGAAACGGATGGCACAGCACAGAAGAGCTACCTCGACAGGCCAGGTCTCCACAGTCTATTTACACCTACAGGCCAGTGGACACTCTTTCAATGATGAGGATGTACACATCCTGGACAGGGAGGAACGCTGGTTTGAGCGGGGAGTCAAGGAGGCCACGTGAAAAGGGAAAGACCATCTCTCTTTCACCACCTTACATTTCTGTGATTGCAGCCATTCCCCAACTCTCTGTGAATACTACTCATGGTAACTGATCAAAGACCACTGATCAATGGTCATTGATCAGTGGTCTTTGATCAGTGGTTGTTGATTAATGGTCATGACAATTTGCATATTAATGATCATGAAACTGACCTCGCATTGTTCGTCAGTGGTGCTAGTTTCAGTCATTGTGCAAATGTACTGTTTATAAGGTTGGGGAAGCCTACAGTCAGCTGAGACTGAAGAAGTCACCTGGATGATGACGAAATGTTTCTCCCACTGAAAACGCTACTTCCAGATGAACAGAATCAACTTTTTGGGAACCTGTGTGATTGTTTTTGTGTCCCTTTGTGTTTTCATGTGTTTTTGGGGTGGTTTTGTTCTCTTTGTGGTGGTTGTGTGTCTCTCTGTAGTTGTTGTCTCATATTGTTTTTGTTGTCACGTTTGTGTGCTTTCCTGTTTCCATGTTTTTGTCCTTGAATTAAGCCAGAGGGACCTGAATGAGCTTTTGTATCTTTGGTCACTTTCCTGTCCTGAAGGACGTTTGACTCAGTGTGAAAGGTTCTTGTATTTATTTCCATTTTTTTCTGATTTTGTGGCTCAGAACAAGTTTGCAGTAAAGCTGTGAGATCTACAGGCTGCTAAGGGTTAAACCTCTGACACAAAGCAGCAAAGCAGCAGTGCCCATGTTTGTTATTAGTGTGTGTTAGTGTATGTTAGTGTGTGTGTTAATGTGTTTAAGTGTGTTAGTGTATGTTAAAGTGTGTTAGCATGTGTTAGAACGTGTTAGTGTATGTTAAAGTGTGTTAGCATGTGTTAGAACGTGTTAGTGTATGTTAAAGTGTGTGTTAGTGTGTTACTGTGTGTGTTGAAGTGTGTTAGTGTGTTTAAGCGTGTGTTAGTGTGTGTGTGTCTGAGTTTCTCTCTCAGGCTTCTGTTTGACCAGTGTTATGTAAGCAGCTGTTGCATCATCATCCTGAGACGAGCCATGTGCTTCTCTCCCTGACCTACACCCCGACATCAGATACTTCAGCTGACCAATAGGAAGCCCCCACCCTCGGCGCACAGCGTCATGTGATCTGTGCGTGCAGCCCAAACATCCAAACAGGAACAGGAGCTGAAACTCCAAGCAGCAGCACAGAGGAATCTCTGTCGGCTTTTAAAGAGTTGTACGCCTCATCAGAACAGAAGTTTAATCAGTCATGAGATCAACGGGATTATTGGTTTATGTAACAAATAGTTTCAATTTGACAAAATGTGATAATTAAAATATTTAACGTAGTGATTCACTGTTTATAGTCTTAAAAATCTAATTTTATGAACACAAAAAACCCTACATATTTCAATTTTTTGATTTAGACTTTTCCTCTTTAATTTGCATAATTTTATTTTATATAGTTTTTACAAATATTATTCTAATGTTATTAGAAATTATGATTGTATTTTATATGATTTATTTTGACAATTTTCAACAGCTTTGTATCTCATATATATAAATATAAATATATATATATATATATATATATATATATATATATATATATATATATATATATATATATATATATATATATATATGTTTCTTTATTTAAAATGTCACTTTAAAATTCTATTTATATAATTATATAAAAATGTTATTATAAAACATATATACATGAAATATATATAATTTTATTTTAATTTTTTATATTCCTGTTTAAAATATTTTTCCTGTTTTTATTATATTTGTTGTTCTGGACGATGTGTCTTTGTCTGATCAGGTTTTGCTGTCTGGTAGTTTTTACATAAATGTGAATAATCAAACTTCTCTGATGGTGTATTTCTACGTTTGATCATTATTCTTTATTGATTAACTGATTGAATGTTTTCTGCTGTGATGCGAGCAGACTCACCGTTGGGCAGCGGGGCGGGTATGCTGGGCTGCTCCTGGCGTCCTCTCTGGATTCGTATCGTGGCCCACTGCAAACACAGTTATTAGGACAGATGACCTCTGACCCTACTCTGCAGCTGCTACTCATTGCATAACTTTACACACGTGTTGAGCATAGACACGGGTTCCTCTGAGGACAGTCTACCTCAAGGAGTTTGACCAGGATCTGGATGTAGACGCTGGTGACACCCAGAGAGAGGCCGAACATGGCGGGCAGCGTGATGAGGAATACCACTACGAACATCCACAGCTGGAAAACAGCCACGGCCACAGTCCACAGGTCCTCCATTGCTGACGGCTTGCAAGGTCACCTCATCCTCTGCAAACAGGAGGTTAAAGGAGGCACTAGCGTCACGTTCCCCTGAGGACGAACCAAAAGAACTCTGACCTGCTCCCCATCACCTCCATCACAGTCAACATGGTAACCTGTGCCGTCCTTCTCCTCATTTCGAGCGCTACACTTTCATTCTTTGGCTTTCCAGAACAGAAGTAAATGATCATTGATTAGTAACAGCTTTATTCGTTTCTATGCTGATGACAGTTATTTACCAATCAGCTCTTTCTGCCGACGAGATCTTCTTCTCAACATTTTAAGCTCCAGATTCTTATTCTGGGACCCTGCTATAGCTCTGCATGATTCACAGCTCAAAATAATCCTTTTTTAACCTATTCTGGCCCCTCATCTCAACCCCACAAAAAAAAAAAATCAGCTCTTTAAGCTTTCTTCTGATTGGATGCCCATCATACAGATGCAAGAGTAGAAAAAACTGAAGCTATTTATCATTTAACAGAGAAAATATTCACAATAACTGATCAATAATAAAAACTACCTGACGGTTAAAGTTTGATTTTGCTGAATTTATAAAACTGTAAAAAGTTTTTAAACCTACAATTTTAAGCAAAAACATCAAAGAAAAATAATGTAACATATAATCCATAAAAACTTGAAGTTACTTATGCTCAAGTATTTCTGCTTTTTTATTATTCTATAACACCCCAAACCTTTTCAGTTATGACTGTAATTTCATTTTGGGAGTTTTTATGATTATCATCTTTATTTCTGATGTGTTTTTAACTAAATGCAAAGTCTTATTTATCTAGTTTACATATGAAAAAATATTTTAATTCATATTAGAGCTGCTGCTGAATTGAAGTTATAGTAATAAAAGAACTGTTTTAGGTTTTTGTTTACTTTTTTACTAACAAAAACGTCAAATATTTGATTTTAGGTTAAAAACGTGAATGTCATATTTGTCTGCTTTTAAATGAGAGGAACATGAAAACTTTTGACTGTTGGTTGAGAAAGACAAAAAAGGCATTTTATTATATCACACAAGGCTGTTCAAAAAACTAGTGCACATAATTAAATAATACATAATTAATACATATTAATATGTTTACAGCCCTTTAAAAACACATATAACCCTTTAAACTTGTAATTTAATGTAATATAAACACAACAAAACTTAACTGAGATAAAATTGAAACTGAGAAAATAACCCTTTTGAACTCAGTTAAAATGAAATCAGTTGTTAACCACAGGTTCATATACTGAGTATAAAACAGTCACTTACCTGTTAAAACAACAATAACAACAACAAACATTCAAAAATATGATTATTAAACAGCCTGCGGTGACTCTGAAAGTTTAACTCTTACCTGTAACCGAGTATTTGTACGTATCAAATCCAAAGTACCGTTACAGGAGTGAATTACTGGAGCTATTGTTCGGTTAAAGGAAGTTAGACCCGTTAGTCCGACTATCTAAACTTGAACTAACCCGGGTTACCGGGGACAGGACCCCCACAGAAGGCCCTGTTTAGGTGGAAGTGGTACCCGGGAGCGGGGAGCGGGTCTCTATCGTGCTGCCGTCCGGAGAAACTGAACCTTCAGCCCGCTGGTTTTACGGTTAGCTCGCTAACAGCCCGCTCCTCCCGCGGCGCATGCTGCGCACGGAAAAATACGCAGCGCGTCACTGCGCGTCTGTGTTTGTGATGAAACGGCATCATGGCGGATCCCACTGTCCGCCTTCCCGGGATTGTTTTAGCTTCCTTCATGTTTCAGCACGTTAACAGTGACTCCGATGTGGTGAGGAGCTCTTTTACTCGTCATTAAAACTGATGAATTCTTAGTGAGCCTTGGTGGGTGATTATGTAGTGTTATTGTTAAGGAGGAAAGCTAGCAAATAGAACAGA
>VVHJ01060477.1:0-15931 GCA_015107715.1 Tylochromis polylepis | reverse complement strand
TGTTGTAGAGAGGTCATACAGGCACGTGGAGGTCACACACACTACTGAGCCTCATTTTGACTTGTTTTAAGGACATTACATCAAAGTTGGATCAGCCTGTAGTGTGTTTTTCCACTTTAATTTTGAGTTTGACTCCAAATCCAGACCTCCATGGGTTGCTAAATTTGATTTCCATTGATAATTTTTGTGTGATTTTGTTGTCAGCACATTCAACTATGTAAAGAACAAAGTATTTAATAAGAATATTTCATTCATTCAGATCTGGGATGTCTTTTTTTTGTGTTCCCTTTATTTTTTTGAGCAGTGTACTTTCTTTTGTTTGCTATTCTGCCACTGGGGAATCAAAGGGTGCCAAACATCTGGGGAAGGAGGAACTGTGTCCACATTCAGCAGATAAATCAAAACATTCCTAAACATTATTAGTATCAAAGCTGATATGGCATGAGCTCAATCAAACAGTTGCCTGTTAACACATTGAGCAGTTATGGAGCAACATTATCATCATATGGAGTCTGGCTCTGTTTCCATCACCTCCTAAGAAATATGTCTGTCTTTTTAGCTGTTAAATGTGACAAGTTACCCACCAGTGAGTCACTTTAACTTTAGTGCTTGTCATTTTGTGCTGAGCAGGTAGTGTACGGGTGATTTATGAGAGTTATTTCACTAAAAAAAACAAAAACAAAAGAAAACCACTGGATGATGGAAAGTTGTGGGACTAAAACCAAAACAATGAGGCTCTAAAATGCTCTGCAGAGCTGTGAGACACCACAAATATCTGAGGGATCATCACTATGAGGCAGCTCTTTAACATTTGATTAGCTATTAGAGAGGAGGGAGAGGTGCAGAGGACCAGACAAGCCCCAGGGCAACAGTGGGGCAGTGGCTGCTGCTCCTGACCCCCGGAGGGGATTTCCCAGAGGCACTGTCATCCCCAAGTCAGTTTTAATCCTCTCTGACAGGGTGTTAACAGACACACAGTACTGAGAATAGGTATTTGTGTGTGTGTGTGTGTCTGTGTGTTGTTTCAGTGTATATGCTATGTGTGTATCTATGAGATGCTATTGAGGATACAGGCAAAGATTGCATGATAGGAGAACAGAACAGGAAGCCTCATTGGAAGTATGTCAGCAGTGAAGAGACACTGGGTGTACAGAATGTGCGAATGTGCGCGCGCGTGCGTGTGTGTGTGTGTGTGTGTGTGTGTGTGTGTGTGTGTGTGTGTGTGTGTGTTAGCATAGAAAATGGGATGGGAACAGAGCGGACGTTGAGCGGACTGTTAGCTCAGCCGGTGCATGATTCCTCTGCTGTCGCCTGTAGTCAAACTCCAGGGCCCCGTTTCACAAACACTCATTATGCTACTGCAGTGCATTGTGGGTTTTTCATTATTTTATGACTCTGGCATGGCCGAGGGTTAATTTCATCATCACCATTTCTCTTCCAGAAAAGAAGTAGAAGTAAGTGAATTATCATCCAGCACAGCAGGGAAGGTGTGTAACAGAGCCCGATTTTCTCAGTAACGTGATTAGAGGAGATGGTACAATAATAAGTGAGGGGTGTGGAGGACCCCAGGAAGAATAGCCAATGCTCTGGCTGGTGCTAATGGGGATCCTAAAAATAAAGAGAGAAAGACAGAAAGATTGATGGCAGAACAGCTGAAACAAGAAGCCCTGAGCTCCTCCTGAAATCACCCTTTATAGAAACATAAGTTGCACAGAAATACAGATTGTATCTGCAGGGAGTTTAAAAAAAACAAAACAAAACTTGTTTTCTTGTCTCTGGAGATTGTCCCCCCACTGTCTTGTATTAGCTGTGAAGTGCTTGCCCTTGACAATGGTGAGAAAACACTGCAGGAGAGAAAACACCTCCCTGTGACTTCATTTTGAATCAATATACTTCTGGAAGCCAATAGATCAGCTGAAGAGTTTTTTTCAAATTTGATGTGTAGGTTCTCATGACATCTTTATGTTTATTTCCAGTTTTCATTCTGGTATGAACTCCCAGTGAAACTATTCTCACATGGATGGGGCACTAAGTCTAAACATGTGTCTTGAATTTTGGTGACAAACTGGTCCAGATTATAATGCTTCTAATATTGAATTCCACTTTCTCTCCAATGGTAGTGGCAGTTTTGTGGCTGCGGGTGCAGTGTCAGTACAGCTGAATCATGGGTGAGCACAGAAGCAAGCATGCTCTCAAAATCACCCAATGAATACATGAACAGAAGGAAGAACGTGGGAAAAAAAAACATTTTAGGATGATTCATATTTACTGAAACATTACACTGAGAAAGTTACAAATCTCCCTGTGGGGTTTTTGTTCTGTGAGGGGGTCTCCACTGTGTATAGAAGAGATGGATGTAGTTACTATAAGTTAAGCATTTGGTACAGAAGCCCTGTTTTTAAGGCTCAAATTTAGCATTTTGACAGCAGCCATGTTGGTTTTTTGAAGCCAGATTTGACAATATTCATGAGAGGGTGGACCACCAAGTTATCAGACACAGATACCTGTAACATATACAACTGTGTGCAGTCCCCAACTTTTGTAAATCTGCATTTCTCCTTCTTAGATCTTCACTCGTTTCCTTGGATTTTCCCAGTATTCTGATGAATGGTTAATCCAATGAGTGCTGTCAAACAAATCCTTTTCAAACAAAGAGAAACTACAAATTACCCTCAAACATTGTCACTAATGTTAATAGGCCTCAGCCTTGTCAAGTTAGACAAAACACTGTAGAACCTTCAGCACCACTTACTAAAAGATTTAAGTGAATATATGTATATATCTGAGTCTGTATGTATAATTTTGTCTGCGTGAATTAGAGATCATCCAAATTAAATTCAAACTTGCGCACACAATTCTTATTTTTTACAGTCATTAAAAATGTATGCTGTATAATACCATTACATTCATATCTATGATGAGTGAACTTCTAACACCTATATATAAACTACTAGAATTTCCTAGATAGGTGTTTTGGATATGTGTAACTGGGAGGAGACCCTGGGGCAGATCCAGGACGTGCTGGAGAGGTTATGTGTCTCACCTGGTTTGGGAACGCGTTGCTGTGTTTGGTCGGTGTGTTTTGTGGGTTTAGTTATGGTTTTCAGACTTAGCTGGGTTTCTCTAGTATCCATAGTTTGGACTCTTTTGAGAATTGGGGTTATGTGTTTCTTTGAGCATCTGCCTTATTTTCATTATTTGGGGATGTCTTTTAGTTTTGTGAATCAGAATCATCTTTACTTGGTCAAGTTTGTGCACACAAACAAGGAATTTGACTTTGCGGTTCACTTTGCTTCATTTTGTTAGACAGATAGATAGATTGACAGTCTTAAGAAACCATGCAAGTTATAAGTGCAAAACCGAGCAGTGCGATGTGCATATGAAATGAAAGTATAATAATATAATATAACAGTGGGTTCTTTTTTCTTTTTTTTTTTGCCTGTCCCGTTCGGTACTTTAGCAATCAGAATTTTTGTTTGAAGGCCAAGAAAGATGCCCAGTGGATTTATTTTTTCAGGTGGATCATTATGGCTATGCCATGTTGTTCCACCTGATTGATCTTTTTTTTTTTTTATTAAATTCAAACTTGTGCACCCTATTCTCTTTTTTAAGTCAATACATTTGTATAGTGTACAATCATTTCAAATAGTAAATAATTGTGGAAATTGAAGTCAACTGGCAACAAATAATGTGTTATGTGGTATATCAGTGACATGTACACCTTTGTGTGTAATTAAAAACACACAGTTAGTCAAACTTACTTTAACTCCTGTTAACACTATGATTTGTGCAAATGGTTCAGTAAACACTGTAGCATGTCCCAGGCTTGTCTCTAGTACTGATGTGTATTTGCTTTCATCTTTGGCTTTATTTAAGAAGCTGCACATATTGGAAATGAGTTTGCCATCCGTCATCCACTTGTTCAACCATCTGCCATTAACAGAAACCTAAAATCTGTTTGTGCCTTGAGGACAGTACTCCATTTCTGTGTTGTAGTGTAAAGCTAATAAGATTGTGTGTCATTGGTTACACTTATCAAATAAATATGTAATAATTAATGCAGAAATTTTAAATTTACAAATGAAGAACCTTTCATGTAATTAAAGAAAGAAGCATGTTTTTTATTAAAAGAATTTGTACATACTAGTTTTACAAAAGGATTTGTTATTGTGACGTCACCTGATTATTGCTAAGATTAATGTGGAAAACCATTCTTTATAAGGTTTTGGAAAGTTGGTCATTGAAAAGCTCCAGTAAAACTTAAAAAGATTACAGAGCAGTCAGAATTAACAAATGAAGACAGAGTAGTTAGGCACAATGTCACGATAAAGATCAGAAAAAAAGAACCAAGAGTCATTTTTCAGTGTGCATTTATAGTCTGTCGCAAACATGCACGTTAATGTGTTGAACCTTTATGTGTATTTTGGATGAGTCTGTTGCTAAAACACTGCTAGACATGAACTAACACACAATTGTTACCCACATGTACACATGCAGCGACAGTGAGATACTGATTAACCCACCCACAGACACACACAGCATCATACAAAGTTGCCTGGAGTGTCCCAATAACAGCAGATGGTCTTTTTATTCCACCTTTCTCCCCATTCTACTTGTCTGTGTTGTTCATTCCACCAGTCTCTTTTCAGTCTTTCTCCCTCTCTGATTTCCTTAGTTTGTCCATCTGTTGCTATGCTGCTTGGCCAACAATATTTTTTTTCTTGTGTGCTCTTTTTGGTATTGCAGTTTTTCTTGAGTTATGTCTCTTCTCTATTTTTAATATGTCTTATGTCTGTCTTCTCTTCCACTTTTACTTCTGCTGACTCTATATGTTCTTCTTTGCTCCAAAATTCACTTTGTCTTTCTTTCTTTTCAACTTCTTATAAATGATGTGCACTTTCAGGACTAAATGCCTCTGTGTTTCCTATGGGAAGTTACGAGAGTTGACAAGGCCACTAGCACTGCCTTGCCATGCCACCTTGATGCTGTGCCAGGCTGTGTATTTGTGTCTATGTGTGTGCCCTGTGGACTAAGCAAACATCACAAGTTTGTGTGTTTGTCTGTGTCTATGTGTGTGAGTATAGTATGTGTGTAATCGGGTTGACAGGGTTGGCAGCAGGCCCTTGCCACCTTGTCTGTATGCCAGTGTGGCTCAGCCATTTTCAGTGTATAATTTTCAGCCTGAATTTGATGCTAAATTAGATTCAAAGACTATCTATCTATCTATCTATCTATCTATCTATCTATCTATCTATCTATCTATCTATCTATCTATCTATCTATCTATCTATCTATCTATCTTGTTCTTAGGTAGTTTCTTCTACCATATTCATTTGATTTCAATACTCTTGCAGTAGAAATCACCACAATTGTTCTAAATACCTAAAAAAAAATACAGGCACAGCCACAGAAAATATTGGAAAATGAGGTGTTAAATGCCCAAACTGGTGTTCAGGCTGCTGTAATGTCAAACCGCATTTTCTCTGCTCTCACATTCTGTCTCGTCACGCTTTCCTAAAATATAACACAACGAGTGAACCAACCAAAATGGCTCGGAGCTGAGAAGGGGAGAAAAAAAGTCTCTAAGGCTTCATCTTTTCCTCTGCCACTTTATTTCCCATCAGCCTCTCACCCCTCTTCTTCATCTTTTTCCTTCCTTAACTCTGCTTTTTCTATCCACCCCCTTTCTCTTTTCTCCTTTTCTTTGTCACCCCCCTTTCCCACCACCTGGCATCTTTTCTGTCTCTCTCCCCTGTTCACCCTTTTCATTCGTCTCCCACTGAATCATTAATGCCTGCCATGTCATGATCTGTGTAGATGTGAGCTGCTTTCGGAATGATCATTCCTTCTTACTGTGTTCGCTTGATCTCCCACTTGCTGCTGCATATAGGCAGCACACTCTCGACTTCTAACGCAGTTTATCACCAGACATTCACAAAGAGGCTCAAATTAACATAAAATGACATAAACGTGCATGTAGCTGATGCAGCTGCATACATTTTTTTTTGCCATCTTCATCTTCTTAGTATCATTTCATAGGTATTTTCTACAAAAAACTTAAAAAGTTCACATTATGCTGTGTGAAAAGACACTAAGATACCAGTACTATTTAGATCCTATTCCTGGTCTGCAAAATACCAAAATGTGTTAAGTTCAGATGGCTCCATTATAACTATCAAAATGCCCATCCTTGCAAATTATAAACACCTTATTAATGATAATTCATGAGGCCAGATTTTCTTTATTGGCAGAACCCTCTACAGCAGCTATTTACTACTGTAAATTTAATTATGGTGAAGCAAACTGTATGTGCAACGTTGGTGGAGCATACAAGACACAACAAGCTGCATACAAGAATGCATTTTCACGGTCTTGGTAGAATGCTGGTCATATTTAAAATGAACTTGGTTTATAAATTCACGTCTTTCCACTCCACCCAGTACAAGTGAGATGAAGCTAATTTGCCCATGTTAGTGAAATCTGGCTGTTAATATATTCTACAAGCTACTGACTGAAAGTAACACTGCCAAATTTAGTTACAGGAGAAAAGACACATCACTCTATTGGAGCAGCTGTGGCTCAGGAACTAGATCAGGTTGTTTCCCAACTGGAGCAGCCAGTTGTCCCTGATGCATCCATCGGAGTGTGAGTGTATGTGCTAATGTTAGACAAAGCCCTTACTGTAGGTACAAAAAAAAAAACCCCTGCTTGCATGAATGTGTGATTAGATGAATGAGGATTGTAGTAAAAAAGCACTTTGGGTGCTCAGTTAGAGCAGAAAGTGCTATAACCAGTCAATTTACCATTCACACTGTGACTATTAGTGAAATCTTTTTTTCTTTTGTTGGTCAACATGTCAGTAACTGTAACTGTTAAGAAATGATTGGCAGATTGCAGCAAGTTAATACAGCACAGTTTCAGTTAAACATTTCCCCACTTTAAAATGAAAAAAAAAAGAAATATTTTGAAGCTTAAAACTATTCAACTGAGAAAGAACATCATCATCATCTTTATCACAAAGACTCATGCCACTTGTAATTGTTCAAAAAGTAGATATTTTTACTTAGTCATTTTCATAAATATGCTATAACATCAGCAAATGGAAATAAATAATGATGACATCTTTGTGTCATTTTTACCTTATTGCCTTTCTTTATCTTGATATTATTATTTATTTTAATGAGATATTCTACTTTATTTAAACTAATATTTTGTTATATATTGTGTTTTTAATGTGTGTCTGCTGTGACTCTGAGAGGAATAAAATTTATTGTATGCTATTTTATGTTCTTCCGTTTGAGCACATGTAACAAAATGTTGTGAAGAGTTTCACATATTGTTTTTACATATTGCAACTTTAATTTGAGTATTGGCAAAAACATCTAGAAAGCTCCCCAAAACAGCCTGTGATGCTGGAATATTTGATAAAAATCAAAGTCAAAACTAGGAACATAATAACTAAAGATAAAAGCAAGCAAAAAAAAAAAAAAATACACGGTCACAAGTATAAAGGCACATTTGTGAAAAATCCGCTCATTATTTTTGAGATGTGTATTTCTGCACTCTCTCAAATGCATTTGCTGACACTTATTGGGGCAAAATGGAAAGTTTTTGTTTTGAAATCAAATAAATAAATAAATACATGACACAAATGATAATTATAAAGAAATGATATAGATAGACTGGGAAAATTTACTTGTTTAAGCCAATATTTTTCCATAAACGCTTCAGCATCACAATGAGGCTTTTACATAAAACCTATAATAAATCAGTGGTTATCCATAATGATCATATATTGTATAACTCCTGAATATTTGTTGTTAAATGACCAATTATTTCAGTCAAGAATAAGTTTGCTCTTAGGTAATGGCAGGAATGTTTATATTTAAACTGATTATGACACACATGATCATGCATACACACATGCAGAGTCGGGTTGAGCTGCAGTCTTATGTAACAGTTTAAACCGTCTAACAAATCTTAGCACTGCTCTGCCAGTGTGAATGGCTGGAGAAGACAGAGGGAGGAGGAGTTGAATTAAGGAAGAAAACAGGGGCTGCATAAGAGAGAGTGAAACCATAAGTAGCAGAATTAACAAAACATCATTATTAACATTGATAAAATGAAGCGTTACAAAGCAGAAAGTCTAGAGGGAGGAGGTTTCTGTTACAGAATCTCAAGTGACTGCAACAAACTTATTATTTTGATATAAAGTTCTAAAACATATATATTTAGCATAGTCCTGCATGCCCTCTGTTTTCTCTTTAATTTTCTACTACATGTTAGATTTGGGGGGTAGAAAATCCTTTGAATAGCTTAATCAAAGCAGTTTGTTGGTCAGGACTTTGATAAGACAGAGGATAATAGATCTACTGTCTACAAACAGACAGTGAGAGTGTCACAAGACTCTCACTGTGACAAGAGAAAGAAATGTCAAAAAAGTTGTTCGTAATATGAAAGGGTAATTTGGCATTGGTTTTTATCTGTCTACTAAAAGAGAACACAACTGCTCTCTTTCAGTCACAGAGAGCACTACTCTTTGCAGAAATAAGAATCTCTTGTTTTTATTATCTATATATATTTATGAGCGTGGGCTTATGTGCATATCAGTGTGTGTAGTTTTTGTGGTGCTGCTCTTTCAAAGTTGATTTTTAGTCTTCTGAAAAGTCATGCTCAGTGATTTCACATTCCTTGTCAGTGTCTTTTGTTGAAAAGTCAGCTAAATGTCAGCTTAATGTGTTACTTTCTGAGATGAATGAAGAAAAATATGCTTTAACAGCAGTTATAGCTGAGTTTTAAGGTGCTATATGCATGCGTACATGTGCGTGTGTTGGATGAATGCGAGTTTTCACTGCATGACTTGCTGTCTGTCTTCCCAATTAAGCTTCTGTGTTTTTTCTACACTCTGGTCTTAAGGCACACTTTGTTGTCAAACTTCCTATAATCCCTTTTAGGCTGCATCTTGTCTGACTCATGACAGCAGCTAACCAGAAATCTTGCTTGTTTTTTCTCTCCAGCTTTCTTTTTGATCCCTTCATCTCTCTCAGATTCTGTCTACACAACCCCCTCATCCAGCCAGACCCCCCTACCAGCATCACATGCCTGAATCACTTTCTCTGTTCAGTTTCACATTATAACAGCACGTTGTATTCTTTCCTCTTTCTTTTATGGCTTCATGTGGGCTCTGAATGGATATTAAAGGTTAGGCAAGTCGTGGCTACTATCTGAGAAGTCAGCATCATTATTTATTAAAATGCTGCCCCATTGATATATTGTTTCCATTTGAAAACAACTATTTCATCTGAAATTTCTTTTTCCACCTCAATGTAAAAGTAGATCTAAACAAAATAAGGCAAATAAGCTAAAATAAATAAGGTCTTTTTTTATTCTTTTTTTTATGATCACACTTTTTTAAAATTTTCTTATGTCACTATATTTTGCAATACAGCCTCCATCATTGTGGAAAGTATAGCAAAATGCAAAGAAAGAAAAGTAAAAATATATTAGCTGTTCATATTCATGCTGAACAACAGACATCCACGAGCATTGGCCATATTAGGTACATCTATTCAGGTGCTCATTAACTCAAATATCTAATCTGCCAATCACATGGCACCAGTTCAATAAATTTAGGCGTATAAATATGGTCAAGATAAAACAATCATCAGAATGGGGATTGTTATATTTTTTTAAATGTGGCATTCCCAGACAGGTTGGTCAGAGTATTTCAGTATCTGCTGATTTATGGATTTTCCCACATAACCATCTCTAGGGTTTACAGAGAACAGTTTTTTTTTTTTTAAAAGAAGAAAATATCCAATAAGTGTCCATTTTCTACACAAAAATACAATGCAGCAAAAGGCCAGAGGAGAATGGTCAGAGATAAGAAGGCTACGGGAACTTAAATAATCACACTTTACCACATATCACATAAGATATGCAGAAGAGCATCCTGTGGATGCACAACACATCAAACTTTGAAACAGATGGAGTACAGAATGGGAGAAGGACAGACTGTGTAACACTCCTGTGAGCTAAGAAAAGGATACTGAGGCTACAGTTTGCAATGGCTCATCATGCAAACTGTAGAAGATTGGAAAAACATTGTCTAGTCTGATGAGACTTGATTTCTGCTACAATTTGGCGTAAACAACATGAAAGCATGGATCCATCTTGCCTTGTATTAACATTCCGAGCTGCTGTTGGTAGCTTAATGGTTTAGGGGACATTTTCTTGGCACACTTTAGGCACTTACTACCAAGTGAGCACAACTTAATCACCACAGCCTACCTGAATATTGTTGCTTTCTGACCATCTTCTGATGGCTGCTTCCAGCAGAATAATACACCATGTCACAAAGCTCAAATCATCTCAGCATGTTTTTTTTTTTCTTAACTCAAAGGCTTCTACAGTGACCAGATCTCAGTCCAATGAAGCTTTAGGGATGTGGTGGACCAGGAGATGTGAACCCAACAAATTTGCCCCAACTGTGTGATGCTATCTTGCCAGTATGGACCAAAATCTCTAAGGAATATTTCCAGCACCTTGTTGAATCTAAGCTACAAAGCAAAAAGGGGAACCAATCTAGTATTAGTAAAGAGTACCTAATAAAGTATCTGTTAAGTGTATGTCTGCTCTGTAAAATGTCGGAAACTATAATAACAGTATTAAACAAAAAGTAATGAAGCCATTTTGCTGCTGTTGGCAGCAAAATGTGTACTCATTCTCTTGTGTTTTCATTCTCTTCAGTGGAAGCTGGAAGTTTCTGTGCTTCAGAAATGTTTGTACAGCCAAATCTGTGATATAGTCACTGGTGGCCCTTTTGATCGTTCTCTTGCTCAACCCTGCTTAAAATGCATATCTCAGTTTATATATATATATATATATATACACACTAATACAATTGCACAATTATTGTGATTCCTATGCTTACTCACCCTTCCGCTAGAAAGGCTAATGTATGGCTTTAGTTCTATCTGATAGAATTAACTTCCCCTCTCAGTACTGTTGCTTTTCTCCTACTTGACATTTTCAAACATTTCTTTCATTTTCAAGCTCTCTCATCATCTGATTGTTGTCTGCTTATGTGACTGGGTACCACTCTCAGAGCTGTGGTTACTAACCCTTAAAATATGCAAGATAATGTGCAGGTTCAAATCTTTCAACTAAGATTAATTTCACTTTGTCATCAATTCTGTTGTTTATTCACTAATTTTCCTTTGCTATTCCACATTGTTTTCCCCCTGTCTTACAAAGCTCTTGGTGCAGGGTTTTCTGTAAGTATACTGTGTTTTTGCCAGTTTGCTACTGACTGCTTGAATACTTTTAATTTGGATTTTCTGAAATTCAGTGTTCTTAGTTGCTTCTGATACAAAGCCGCCAGTGAGTTAACAGGCAGTGGAAAAAATAAAAATTCAACACAGAAACCTCCAAAAGAGGCTCAGAGAGCCACCAATGATCCTACAGGGTAACGTTACAAATACAGACAGTTTTCCACTGCTTTAATGTGTCACTTGTCCTAATTTCACAGTGATTTATTAATGAGGAAAAATTACAGATAGAATTCTTAATATGACAGTAACATCCCAATGTGCTGTGTGCCAACCCACCCATTTTCTTGCAGAGGTTAATGTGGGGCTTTTTATTCTGCCTGCCCTTGCGTTTATTCCATCTCCTGCAAACAACCCCTTAAATTTGTTTTCCTTCCTTTATCTTTTTACTGTATCCCCTGCCTTACATGTTAATGTGAGGATAACTCCAGATTACAGATAACGGTACCTCTCTCACTCAAGTGAATGCCTGTTGCAGTTCATTCTTGTTTTACTTTTGGTTTCTATCATTCTATCTTTTCACTTTTCCTTACTCTCTCTGATAATGTGACAATGGTAGATCTTTCACAATAAGTCTGATTGTTACAGTTTCAGCTACTGCAGAAAGGCTCCAGTATAACTATTAGGAAAAACAAAAGCTTATGGGGTACCATAGGTAGGATGCCATGTCTTTTCACAACAGCACACTAGAAGCCACTAATTATTTCCATTCATGGATTCTTAAAACCCTCATGACTCAGGAAACTCTACTAATTGCTATCTGTACTGACAGTAGTGACAAAAATTTGTGTTTGACATCCATATTTCAAGTATGTCCAAGTTTCTTGGACATGCTAACCATTTGTGAAGGCTGCTTTTGGACTGTCAGGGATTTTTTTGGGTGAATAGAGAAAAAGAAATAAAAAAATTCTGGTTGTTAAAAAATTCAGTTACCCACCAATAACTATGAGAAAAAAGAAAAGCTTAGGAGGCCACGTCTTTTCAGAACAGGATGCTGGATGCTGCTAATAATTTCCACAGATCCTTAAAACCGTTATGACTCAGGAAACTACTAATTTTTATTTATACTGACAGTGGTTACATAAATCTATGTTTGATGCCCAAGTTTCTCGTGAAGATTGTTATATTGTTTGTATTCGTGGCAGGGTGTGGCTTGGGTGGGGCTGTAGGGGAGGCTGAGACCCACTGGAGCTCCATCAGCTCATCATGCCTCCACTGCATAAAAGAGTGTGCTGGGACCTGAGGTTGTTGTTGTGCGTGGGGTTGTGGCTGAAAAGCTGCAACGGAGTGTCATAAAGAGCAACCGGAATAAAAGAGTGTTAAAAGTGCGGACTATGTGGTATGGTCCGTCATTCACTTGCCACAGTATTGTTTTGGTGAACAAAGAGAGATATTGTTTTTCAAGACATTAAACCAAAAGCCTTTTTTTTGCATTCCAGACCTCCCTGGCTGCCAGTTAAAAACCCTCACAGTTATATAAATGCATACAAACACTTTTTCCCTGTTATTTAATAATTTCGTTGTTCTTTTCTTGTTTTTTTTTCTTCACTGTTGAGCAAAACAGGGCCTTCTATAAAATGTGCCTGGAGCTGTACTATCAGCACTTTAGGACAGGAAAAGCCTTTTATGTTGGTTACTTGTCATTAAATTTAACAAAGGATTGGGATCAGAGCTCCAAAACAATGTGAGCCACCCTTTAATCTGAGAATACTTTCAGAAGCTGTGGATTGAATGCTGCTGCAAAATTTTGAAGATAAAACTATCTTCAAGATATAACTAATTATAGACCAATGATCAACCTTCCTCTTATCTCAAAAATTTGTGAAAGAGTAGTTATAAAACAGCTAACTGATCATCTGCAGAGGAATACTTTATTTGAAGAGTTTCAGTCAGGTTTCAGAGCTCATCACAGTACAGAACTAACTTTAGTGAAGGTTACAAATGATCTTCTTATGGCCTTTGATAGTGGATTCATCTCTGTGTTTGTCCTGCTAGACCTCAGTACAGCATTCAGTACTGCTGACCATAACATTGTATTACAGCAATTAGAGCATGCTGTAGGTATTCAATGTACTGCACTGCAGTGGTTTGTATCATATCTATCTAATAGACTCCAATTTGTTCATGTAAAGGGAGAGTCTGCCTCACACACTTAGGTTAATTATGGAGTTCCACAGGGTTCAGTGCTAGGACTGGTACGGCGTGTTCTTTTAATTCCTCAGAGGCATCCGATGGAAGAAAAAAAACACTGCTCAGTAGGCCATTTCACATTTTTATTCTCTCAACCAATACTTCATGAAGGGAGATGCGTTCACACCCACGTTGTCACAGATCTCAAAATGGTGGTCACACACAAACAGTTTTATACCTGTTATCTCATTCTTAGTCTAAACAAAGCATTGCAATAACCTTCCAAGCTAGACTCACAGTCTCTCAGCAGCTCTACCAGCCTCATCCGGTTCCCGTTATCTCTTCTCCTGCCCCATCCTGCAGGCAGAACTAGGTGAAAGTTCATACACTCCTCTAGGACTGAAAGACACACAACCCAATGCCTTTAATATGCAGGGACTGTGTCCACTTAATACTACACTCTATGATTATATGACATTTGATTAATATAAATTAATATAGAATTAATCTACAACTAATATTGAATTAAATAAAGCACAGCATTAAAACACTACAAATACCTTAATCCTCACAGGACCAATTCTGTTTACATTATACATGCTTCCCTTAGGCAGTATCATTAGATGGCATAGCATACATTTTCACTGCTACGCAGATGACACCTAACTTTATCTATCCATGAAGTCAGATAACACACAGCAATTAGTTAAACTGCAGGAATGTCTTAAAGACATAAAGACCTGGATCACCTCAAATTTTCTGCTTCTAAATTCAGATAAAATTGAGGTTATTGTACTCGGCCCTAAAAATCTTAGAAATGCGGTATCTAGCCGGATGTTTACTCTGGATGGCATTACCTTGGCCTTGGCCTTAGAGTCTTCTTTGAACAGGATATGTCCTTCAATGCAAATATTAGGATTGCTTTCTTCCATTTGCGCAATATCTCCAAAACTAGAGACTGTCTCCTGTCTCCTGAGTGACACTGAAAAACTAGTTCATGCATTTAGTACTTCTAGTTATTATCAGGATATCCAAAAAACTCCCTTCAGTTGATCCAAAATGCTGCTGCAAGAGTACTGACAGCGACTAAAAAGAGAGAGCATGCTTCTCCTATATTGGATTCTCTTCATCTGCTCCTTGTTAAATCCAGAATTGAACTTAAAATCTGCGCTTCACATACAAGGTCTTGAATAATCAGGCCCATCTTACCTTAATGACCTTACAGTACCATATCACCCCATAAAAGCTCTTCACTCTCAGTCTGCATGCTAACTTGTTGTTCCTAGAGTATTTAAAAGTAGAATGGGAGGCAGAGCCTTTGGCTTTGGATCAGGTGACCCTGAGTCCTCCCTTAGTTACAAAAGGTGTCGACTGATGGGGGATTCCCATGATGCATTGAGTGTTGAGTATTTCTTCTTCAGTCACCTTTTTCACTCACGATGTGTTTATACACCTCTTTGCATTTAATTATTAGTTATTATTAATTTCTGGCTCTCTTTCACAGCATGTCTGTCCTGTCTTCATCCGCTAACCCCAACCAGTTGTGGCAGATGGCCGCCCCTCCCTGAGCCTGGTTCTGCTGGAGGTTTCTTTTGGTTAAAAGGGAGTTTTTCATTCCCACTATCGCCAAAGAGCTTGATCATTGGGGGTCATCTGATTGTTGTGGTTTTCTCTGTATTGTTGTTGTGTCTTTATCTTCATGTGATTTGACGCTATATGAATCAAATTGAATGGAACTGAATTGAATTGAATTGAATGTTTGATCCAATGAGATTAAATAGTAAAAAAGGTTATCTGTTGCGCTTGTGTAAAATATAGTGGGCTAAAATGTCAGCTATGGACAAAAAACACCCCAACCAAAACCTGGTTTTAACACATAACTAATAATCTGACCAAACCCTGAATGTGTCTGAAAGAATAAATTGAGCCTTGGGGGTATTTTCCTCTATTCTACCATGCTGCTGCTTGTCCATATTTGACTAAGGGGATTTGGTAATGGCTTCTCCCCGTGTCCCTGAACCAAATAGAGTTTCCAACAGTGGCTGGCACATAGCATGACTGGGTATGCAACCGAGACGCCGTTATGGCCTTAACACAATGCCATTATCGCTGTAACACAGTGCTAATGCTCTCACTTGCTTGCTCTCTTAAAACACACACACTAGCAGACACACACACACAGACACACACACACTAAGGCTGTGTCTCTCCGGAAACTAATGGGTTGTGTTCCTAGAAAGACATGGATACTTAAGAGCTGGTTAGGGGCTGAACACAGATGGTGTGTGTGTGTGTGTTTGAAAGAAAGAGAGAGACTGACATATGTGAGTTCTGTTGTTTGTTTTTGCCTATGTTTATATACAGACCTTCTCATGAAGCCTCTAGCCATGCAGTCTGCTGGTAATTGTCCAGCAGAAAGTTGTTCTTCACTGTGTCTTTCTGCATGTTTATGCTTTGTAATGACTATTTAC
>VVHJ01060476.1:0-11100 GCA_015107715.1 Tylochromis polylepis | reverse complement strand
TATGGTGGGGTTCCAGACCACAACTGTTCTGTAGCTGGTAATTTGTAGTCTTTATGTTAGTCATGCTGTGAGAACTAAATCTTAAGTAGTAAAAGTTAAAAGCCAGAAAAATGGCATTAATCTACTGTGAAATTATACATAAGGCAACTTCACTATGCGATGTTGTAAAGGAACAGTTTTTCATTTGATGAAACAGGATTATCTGTGTTGATATAAGGACACTGACAAGAGGATCGATTTACCCATGTGTGTGTGCTAAATACGATGTCACTACAACTGGCTGTATTATCATCTTACAATCAAATATTTGCTACCATCCACTTACCACTTACATGTTTCTTCTTCTTCTTCTTCATACTCCTAAAAAGACAAAATTGTTTTTGTTGTTTTACTGTCCAGGATCCACCAGCATCCATCTCCTTGTGATAAGCTCTTCCTTCGGTTTCATTTGCTTTTTTCCATTCTGACTAATTTTCCTGTAATGGATTGTTGACATCTTACAAAGAGCCACAGCCCAAATGTTGAGATGTAAATAAAGCCTCATTTTGGGTATTGAGTTTGCTTCCAGGTTAAAATATTGAGAGGGGAAAGAATGTGTATGTGTGAATGTATGCATGAGTGCAAGACAGAAGTACAGCGTGAGAGACAGAGAATCGTCCGAAAGACACTTGGCAGTGTCATTTTCAAAGCGTGCAAACATAATTAACTAATATTTCTGGCTGACACGTTACAAATACAGATGTAACTGGTTGTCGATATGAGTTTGAAATATTCAAAGAGATGAGCTGCAACACGTAGTGATACTGTAACAAACACAATCCCAAAACTAATTGGGTCAGTCACTGCTCAAAGAGGCAATTTGGAAAGCAATTACAGCCTCCGGTTTGCTCATGAGTAACTGATAACTGTGTGAAATGTCTGAATCTCATCAAAATAGAGGTTTGCTCCTTTAAAACATGACTTCACAACATCTAATCAATTTCGGCATCACAGGTAAAGCACTGAATGCATAGATATTTCACCTCCCGCTCTTTGAATGAACTGTATTATATGGGAATGTGTCGAATCCCACGATCCAATCCCATTATCACCAAAGTATTGCTTCCGCTCTGCATATGATCAAACACTGGATTTGTGCCGCTAAAGTTTCACTCACTGAAACCAACTCCAAAGCAGCTGGAAATTGAGTGACTGATGTTGAAGGTGAATGAAATTTCTCACATATTCACTGTTGCATAAAGTAGAGAGAGACTGGGTGAGACAACATGTTAAAGTAATTACTCAGTAATGAATATAATAATTAATGTCAAATTACAATCAAAATTGTATCACAAGTTTTAGATAATGTATTCTGCTGTATTTATTCTGTTTTTTCACATTATAGCGTTTATGCATTTTCAGTCCACAGGAGTTTTAAAAGTTAAAAAAATCCTGGTGATATAGGCTCACTGAACACTTTGTTAAGTACACTTGTTCAACTGCTTATTAATGCAAATATCTAATCAGCAAATCACATGGCAGGAGCTCAGTGCAGTTAGGTATTTAGACATTGTCAAGATGGCCTGCTGAAGTTCAAACTAAACATCAGAATGGAGAAAGAAAGGTGATTTAAATGACTTTGTGGCATTGTTGCTGATGTCCATTGGGCTGGTCTGAGTGTTTCAGAAACTGCTATCTGCTATAGTTTTCCCACACAACCATCTCTGGGGTTTCTAGAAAATGATCGGAAAAAGAGTAAACACCCAATGAGCAGTAGTCCTCTGTGCAAAAGTGCTTAGCTAATGCTAGAGGTCTGAAGAGAATGAGCAGAATGCTTGAGCAAGACAGTGCGTTCACTCTTCTCAAATACCCTTCAGACGCAACAGATTTCAATCCAACAGAGCGTCTTTGGGATGCGGTGGTATGGTGTTATTCATATCACAGATGTGTTGCTGACAAATCTTCAGCAACTGCTTGAGGCTATTATGTCAATATGGACAAACTCTCTGCGTCTATGTGATGATGAATTAAGAAAGTTCTGGAAGCAAAAGGGGGTTCAACATGGTACAATCAAGGTGTACCCTGAAAAGTGACCAGACTTTTCTGAATTTCTGAAAATTCTGAACACATTAAATACACTCACACAGCATACGTAAATCTCTTTCAGATTTTTAGTTCAACAGCTATTTGTTATTTTTTGTTTTGGGCTTTTTTTATGCTCAAGTGAATATTCTGGACTTGAAAATTAGGGGTTATTGTCAAAAGATTTTTTTCAAAATTTTATGGCTTTTAGACTGACTTGAATACAGACTGCCATTGTTTAGCTTCAAATCTCTCTGCAACAGAAATAACCATAAGGAGAACCTATGTTTTCTGTAGCTGCAGGGAGAGTGACACCATTGCAGCTCTGCAAGCAAAAAATGATTTACAGTTCTTTCAATTAACTCTGAGATCCTAATATAGTAGCTGGGGAACAGTGCATTGCCTCAGCTATAAATCAAATGGAATTACAAAGTATAAAACATGCCAAGACTGAACATGGATATACATCCAACTTCTAAATGTGCATCTACAATATGCATTTGCCATCCATTCTTTCATATACTTCTATTTCTACATCCATCAGTGCATAGCTAGATAAAGATTAGTCACAATGAGTGCCTTGAGTCAGCTAATGCTCAGCTAAATCATTAATTTGCTCCAATTAAAGAGGCAAAAACCTATTTCTGGCTTGCATACTCATTCTTTGAAACAGCTGCGTTATTAGTTGTTGATTAAGTTTGTTTGTGAGCCGCTGTTCATTTGCATTTTTGAAGCTCCTTACAATTTCCAGCCTCCAAAATGCATTCACAGTGAGCCAGCAGATGGCTGCTATTCAGTGTTTATCAAGCAACACTAACTTTTATGTCTTTCACTCTGGTCTCCAGAGACTCATTATCAATGCTAGTTGGATACTAAAAGGCAAGTGCAGAGGTTGAACACCTGGCAGCAGGGATGAAATATACAAATAACTCATTCCACAATATAAAAATAAAGCCATAAGAAATATATATATATAGAGGAAAAAACATGATAGGTTCTAATGAACACATTGCTGGGTTAAGTTTAATTTAGGAAACCTCATTGGTATAGCTATGGGATAGCTATTCAAGTAAGTATCCCCCACAATTCTGTGAAGTCCATCCTCCTATTGTATTTGTACATCCATTACTTTGGCTTATTTTCTTTCATTGCTAGGCTTTATCAGTGAGGGCTGTCAGGACCCAGAGCAAAAATGTACTGAAAACCATCAGAATAATTCAATCAGATTGCCCAGAGATCTCATTACAGGGCTGGAGCGGGACACTAAGCATTAGAGTTTCAGTGTTGCCAGCAAAGGCTCTCTGAAGGCGGTGGTTCAGTGATTGACAGACTGAAGGTTCTTTCAGGGTGAGTTCATAGTTAAATTGCCTCCTGCTCCCCATTCTCTCTATGAGTGTTCTGCTCCCCAGCTCTCACATTCTCTGATATCGACTTTCAAGGCCCTCATGTTTAAGGTAAAAAAGAACAGGTAATTTACATAAAGGTACATTTGATCATGAAAGAATCTTAATTTCATTAAAAATTAAAGGTTTTCAGTATAATGCAAGTTCTTTAAATAATTAATCATAATAGTACTATGAATAGTAATGTTATGCTGCAGACACAACTACAGTAAATATAAGAAAGAAATGCTTGATTTTGTATCTAGGCTTTAGGTAAGTTAGATATCTCTGAATTAGCTCAACATTCTTTGTGAGTACTGCAAATGAAAAAAATATGTGTTGACCACATATACCTAACAGAGTTTAACATTTCTATACTACACGTGGTCATTCATTACATGGTCGTTGGATTTTTATATCATTTATATTATTATACTCCTTTTCAGAATATTCTCTGGAAAATCTACAGATTTTTGCATAGGAAATGGCCCATCTGGCATCAACAACCATGCCATTTACAAAATCACCTTTCTTCTTCATTCTGATGCTCATGAACTTTAGCAGATTGTCTTGGCCATTTCTAGATGCCTAAATGTCACGTGATTGGCTGGTTATACACTGTGGTAAAGTTCCTCAAAGTTTTTATACTTAATCAAAAGTAACATAATATCAATTTCTTAAAGAGTTTTTACCCCCAAATTCATAATACCTGCTCTACTCACGGGACAGTAGACACCTTATCATTTACTACAGGCCTTTTATATCACAGAAAAATCTTACCTGGAATGTTTACCCCCAAAAATTAAACATCCTGAGAGTTCACATGATCATTTGATCTTTTCTGCAGGGCTCCTGTGATGCTGAAATGGGGGGAGGGAGTATCATCTCAAGGGCAAAGAATGAATTGTGCATTGTCAGATAAAAAGGAGCTCACTGGCTATTCAGTATCTAGCTAACAAATTACAGCTCTCCATTTGAAGCTGTGCTATAAATTTGTAGTTTTCTTTAAATGAACCTAAGCAGCAACACAAGAAAATAGGGCAGTGTTGGTTTCTTAATAAAAGACTATTATTTCTTTGTATAAACGAGCAAAACTAAACCAACAATGTTAGATGCTTTGTACTCACAAATTACACTGATTTTACAATATTATAGAAACATATTGTCTTTCTATGACTTTATTTTTCTTTCAATTTGCTCCACCAGACTTCAATAAGCTGTCTTCTTCTAACCATCTACTGCAGATTTGGTCCATTTATGCTGAAATTATATTCCATTATTTGACCAATCATGGATGTTGGGCCGTTTAGCTTTTTTGACCTCTCTGTCTTTTTTTTCCCCTTCTTATTCAGGGATGTCAAAATAAGAACTAAAGACTAAACTAAAGACAATACAAAATGTCTTGGAACCAAGTCTTTAAGACAACAAATGATTGTGTCTGAAAATGAAAAGTCATTTTCATGGGGTTCTTAGCTATTGTGTCTGGTATAGATGATAAATGCAAAAGCACAGTAGGGGAAAAGAAAGAAAAATAAAACCGAATTCAATAGCACTTCTTCATAATCCAAGGTTTGTTCTGTTAGAAAGAAGGTGCTTTGATTGCAGGAGTTATACTTCCCTCTGCATTCTTCATGTTTTGGAGCCTTGTGAACCAATTTTTTCTCCTTTCATGTCTTGGAATCAGCAGATCTTATTTCATATGAACAAAGCTTGACCAGAAGTCACTAACGTAGCCACAAAAGCTGAACTATTTCTTTATTTTTTCTGTCTATTGGTAACATCCATCGATCCAGTTGTGCAAGTTTTCCATAAGCCGGGTCACAGTAGTCTTGAGTGTTTTGCAGCAAAGCCTATCCCAGCTGTCACAGGGCACAGGTAAGGTCTATCCCAGGCAGATTGCCAGTCTGTTCCATATTAGTAGCATTTACCCTGTTATTTCAATCATTATTCGGTCAAGACTGAACTCATTATTTTTTCCCCATTTCTTCCTTTGCCTTTATTGCTTTTCCTGCCAAAAACAAAGAGCATGAAACGCCTTTCAAGTTCTCAATAATTACTGAAGTTCACACAAGTTCACGCAGCTAACAGCATACAATTATGTTAGTAGCTCTGTAAGGTCACAGTCATACTAGAGACATTAGAGTTGGCAACCCCTGGGAACCACAGGTCACTAGGGGAAAATGTGTATTCCCCAACCAGTTCTTAAGTGGCTGCCGGAGTCTGATTGCAGTCACTAGGTAACATTGGTCTCAAAAAGGTTGCAGCACCAAAAACCTAATTGGGACTGGTTTGGTTACCAGACGATTGCTGCAGTGTTCCATATAATAGTTTGCATGGAAGTCATCAACTTGTCTGCAAGAACTCACCAACTACTGACTACCAACTGGAAACAAAGAATAAGTGCATCCAAAATAAAAGTTGAGCCTCACTTCTGCAATGTGCTTACTTTAAAAACATGTTGGATGTAAACAGTCTCTGTTTCTGGTTTTTGCATTCTGCTAGCAACCAAAGCAATGAAAGGAGGTTTTCAGTGCAACTAAGTAGTCCAGTTCCTTGGAATCGTTAGTCTGCCTCCCTATCGATCATGCTTATTGGTTCTTGCACTCTCACTACGATCAGCTGATTTCAGTTCGTGTGTCGGAGGAGGAAAATAGTGGCACAGTCTCCAGCATGGATATGGACATTACTTTTATTGGAAGGACTAGAACTGCTCTTGGCTCTTGACAGAGGCGGTCGCATCTCTCTCCCTCTCCCTTCCCCTTATCTTCCCTGCTTGGCCTTTCATGTCTTCACCTGGTCTTTTTGTCTATCTTTAACCCTCAGAGAGTCTCTCAGCCTGGTTCTCTAAAACCTAAAGAAGAATTATGGATTTGATCAACTGGTCGCTAACTGCAATTGACACACTCTTCTTGACGAGAAGCCTGGGTTCGAGAGAACCACAGTGTCCTGGAGGGACGTTCCCTGCCAGCTACACAATGGACGGGTGGCAGAATTGGCGCGTCGTATGCCTGGCAGGACTGTCGATCGACGATATTGAAGACATCTACCTATTCGGAACCATGATAACAGGGTTCTTGCTGTTTGGAGCTGGCTCGGCCCCGGCTTATCGAAGATTAAAGAAAGCAGTTACGGCTGTTCAAACCCCCACAAGGCTGGCCGCTATGATCGAAGCGATGGGAAGAACTGCGAGTACTCAGACTGTGCTTATTGAACACAAAATGGATAACATCTTGGAGAAGCTCACGGCTCTTCAATGGGAAATTAAGAAACCTGGTGACCAGTGATGGACATCAGAGAGTTAAAATTAAGAGCAGTCTGTTCGCACTAAATTCAAATAATGCACCATTTCTTCATTCGGCTCTCCTCCATCGGCGCCAGCTGAGGCCCAAGGCCGAAGCTAACAAGAATAACAAATTCTCCTTGATAACAAGACTTGTGCTTTGACTCTCTGCCCTTATCCTTCAAGGACACCTGCGCCAGCTGGAGGACTGTTGAACTTTCGCTTATTGAGTGGAAGGACACTCTTCTCAAGTTGAACACAGGCTACACACACACACACACGCACGCTCACATACACTAACACAGACACACGCACTCACCCCCCTCTCGCACCCTCCCAACTCCTCCGAATGCTTACTCCCTTCTGATGAAGATGGCAAATCTGCATCCAGTGCCGGAAATGGCTGCAGGACAGTGGGGCTGCTGTTGGCATCGGACCAGTCCTTACCCCTATTCCTCCCCCGGTTGCATGTCACGTGAATTATATGGTGGTGATGTGGACATTCATGTGCTTTATTTGTGCTGAGGTGTTTTTTACTGTCCTCAAATTGGTCTCCCAGTTAGGAGTCTAGTTTGGGTAGAGTTCTTTTTTTCTCCTCCTGTCCCCCTGATGTGTTTTCCACTGTTTCCTTTGGCGCGGCTACGTCTGCAGCCCGTCCTCCCCCCTCCTTTGGACACGACAAATTTCACTGCATGTTGTACTTGTATGACTGTGTATGTGACAATAAACTTTAAACTTATTTTTATTGCACAAAAGGATGAGAGTGCGATGGTAAAGTGGAGACTGCTCCGGGACAGAAACAACTGCATTATACTGTTAACACAACTTCGGCTCTTCACAAGCACCTGCACAGATAGCATGCTAATGCTAGGTTAGCCAAGAGCCGAGAGTGATGCTAAAGATGAGTAAATGCTTACCCCAGCCCAGCACCATGATAAAGTGAGCCGTCTTTGCAGTGAATCCAGCTTCTGCTGAACTTCAACACGTAACAAACTGATGAGCAGTCAGGGTGCAGCCTCCGTTTCTATCTGTTCATGTTTCAACAGTAGAATCACTTTAAAGTGTCTGTGCTGGTTTTAGTCTTTGATTTGTGCTGTCGGCTTTGTGTTCATACTAAAATACAAAGAGAAAGATCACGTGTGACCTCATGTGACCTCATTAGGATAGGGATTTGTGTTGGTGTGTGGGACTGTAGCCTGTAGGTTTATATTGTTAAATAGTAATTATGAGACAGTGTGTTTCAGATCATTTTACAGAGTAACATGAAAGAATTATAACGAGTAGTTTAACAAATGTCTTTCTCCTGGGTATAATTTACCTTTAAGTAAAGTGTTCTGTGTAATATGTGCAATAACGTTTTTACTTTACCTCAAACATGCACGAACATTTGACCACACAGCATTAAATTAATTTGCATGAATATAATGTCTTTGATATGCTGCCAAGAGATGGTGGTGACACCAATGAGAATCAATAAAAGAATCGATAAGGAATCGAATCGATAAGTGATATCAATAATGAAATCGCTAAATTCTTAGCAATTCCCATCCCTCAGTGCAGCACAGTAAACATATTTGCAACAATTCATCAATTCATCACGCAATTTTTCTCTAAATGTCCAGTGGGTGGCAGGGGATTGCCAACCAGTTTCTAGGCCTATATGATGGGGGAAGGTGTATTTCTTTTTCAACAGTAAGAAGGAAGAGTAGGGGAAGCAAAGAAGAAAATTAATAGACACTGATATCAAAAAGTCAGACATCACAAGAAAAATGCTCTATTGGTATTTTTTACATGTTTTTCATGATAGGCTTTTTGACAAATCTGTATTAGTTTCTGCATATTTTTTCAGTCTTGTTTATATATATATATATATATATATATATATATATATATATATATACATATTGCAGCGTCCGTCCCCCCATGTTGCTCTTGGTTATTGCAAGAATCTCCTCATGTGATAGATGAATGTTTATAATGGGGCCACGTCTTGCATATATTACATTAAAATAGCAGTGGAGAAGAGAAATATGTGTGAAGTTCTCCCAAGTTTCTTTTGCTCTTTGGCTGTACTGTTTAGCTTTTAATGAGCTCTTGATCATGTGTCGTGTCTTTCTGGCCAGCGAAGAGTAAAATGACGATGAGTGGGAGGAGGTGAATGAGGTCTCCCTAATAATAGCTTCTCTTTTAGACGATGCTGAGCATCAGGGACATTTGTAGCCTGGAGATACCTGTTTTTATGTCCAAGGTCAAGAGTTCAAATCGTGCCAGTTCCCACGATTTGGGAGAATCTGCTTGTTGAGGTTGAGTGAGTTAAAGTTAAAGTGCCCTTGAGCAAAACCTTCGGCCATGATCTGCTCTGGTGGGCAATAAGCAGAAGACTGTGTTTGTACCCAGCAGCTCCCAAGTGTAAATATGTGTAACCTTATCAGGGAGAAGCCGTGAACAAGCTTGTGTGCTCAGCAAACATTTCTCTGCATAATTAACGCCTGTAAAAATGAACTTGGTAGGGTGAGGTCAGCCTGCTGTTACCATCTGTGCAGCAGGAGTGGGGGGAATCTTTACTGTTGTGTGCAGAAAAATCCTCAATCAAATTCACACCGATACATCCTCAGGACCCTCTGAAGTATAAAGCACAGGAGATCTCTAAATTCACAGCCATAAAATGTGTTTTCAAATATTTATATGGTTCAGCGCTTGGTTTTGTGAATATGTTTCAGCCCCTGGGTACATCTGCCATGGTGAAATATAGAAAATGTGCAATCCTTTTATTGCAAAGTTCCCTTTATGAATCTGAATTGTTTACCTTGGACTTTGATGCTGCAATTTTTTCTAAAATCCATTAAATTACCACCTGACACTGCAGTCAAGCATCAAAGATAATGAATAAGGTAAGACTCTTGATCCCAAGGGGAGGGAACTCACACTGCAGCTGTACAAATGCTCACTGAATGGCAGGAAAGGATTAAAAAAAAAAAAAATTTATATGCAAGAAGTACAAAATTACATTTATTTAGACATATCAATAAAAAGGAAAAGCATCATACCGTATGAGTAATACTGTCTTAAACCACATAAATAGTGTATATGTTGGAGGGAAGCAGAAACCAAGAACCCTGGTTCTGGTAGCTTATATACTGTATTTAATAGGGAACATTTAAATTATAAACTGGTTTTAGGAAAATGTAAGTTTGTGTAACATGCACATAGCAGAGAACATACTAAAACAGATTTTTTTTCAGGTTTGTTGATGTTTAAGAGAGCTTTCCTTTAAAAAAAAAAAATACAGCCCATGATTATACAAAATCATTGCCTTTAACATGTAAACATGCTTTATTTTAGAATAATTGCTAATTTGCATTTATAATCCCTAAACAGGTCACTTTTTAATATACATTATATGGACAAAAACACTAGGCCACCTACAGGAGCTGCTCAGCCATGGAAACACATGCCATGAAGTTCCCAGTAGACAGTTTTTGTGCTGATGTTAATGCCAGAGGAGGTTTGGTTTGTGTCAGCCAAACGGTCTGCCACTTTGTATTGTTAACTGTGAACTGTGGAATATGTAGGTGGGGGAAAAAAAGAGTGACCTATTCTTTCACAACTGATTTTAAAGGCAGACTGCATGCTAGGTGCTGTCATATGTTAACATATGACAATCACAATTTAGCATGTAAGCATTTTGAAAGACATTCTGGTGTCAGAATAAATATACCGATAGATCATTAAAGGTGCTTGAATGTTAGAGCAATGTATCTAGTAGAGCAGTGTTTCGCAACCACTGTGCCGCAGCACATAGGTGTGCCGTGAGAAATGATCAGGTGTGCCATGGAAGATTGTCTGGTTTCACCTGGTTTGTGCTCTAAGCGACCAGCGTCGAGTAATGTGCAGAACAATTACATTCTCTTCCACTAGAGGGCAGTACAACTACCTGCTCTAATTAAATGGGTTGCCAACTGCCAGTAAAACATAAGAAGACGAAGAAGAAATTACATAATAGTCATGCTGTCAGTGAGACATTGCAGCACGTAATAGCAAAAATAAATATTTGAAAAGAAAAAGCAGTCAGTCTGACCTGGGTCCTGGAGAAAATTCCGACCCAGATGAAGGCCCAGCATGAGTAGTGGTCAGAAGAAAGAAAAAAAAGGTATACTGGGGACAAACTGAGCCAATTCAGCTATGTGTGCAGGGAAAAATTATCAATATGCTTTTTGTGACATTTGTGTCTGGTGGTGTGCCGTGTGATTTTTCTAATGTGAAATACAGTGGCTTGCAAAAGTATTCGGCCCCCTTGAACTTTTCCACATTTTGTCACATTACAGCCACAAACATGAATCAATTTTATTGGAATTCCACGTGAAAGACCAATACAAA
>VVHJ01060475.1:0-14055 GCA_015107715.1 Tylochromis polylepis | reverse complement strand
AGACTTAAAAACTCCTTTGTCCCACACGCCATCAAACTGTTTAACTCCTTGCTGAAGGGGAGGAGGAGGAGAAACAGGAGGACAAAGGAGGGCGGGAACAACTAAGCTGCAGTGTTTGTCACTGTGCAATAGACTGTGCAATAATCACTGTGCAATACACTGACAATAGTTGAAATGTGCAATAGACTTTTGGCTGTTACGTGTATATATGCTATATTTATGCTTATATTCATATTCTCTTATTCCCCTTTATTTTATATCCTAATTTTGTACTATGTAAATTTCTGTCAGTGTTCTGCTACTAGAAACTGAATTTCCCGGAGGAACCTACCTGAGGGATTAATAAAGTTCTATCTATCTATCTATCTATCTATCTATCTATCTATCTATCTATCTAATGGGCTAAGTCATGAGTCTGTGCCCAAGAGATTCTGAGATTAACCAGGACCATAATGAAGTATATCAATTATTATGAAGTATATAATTGAAGTATGAATACACACAAAGTGTCCAATATTGTACTGTAGTCATATTCATCTACTTGTGGGTTCTCTCAGCACAATCACACACTGATGCCTCTGTAGTTCATTATTTTATTCTCTGTGACTATGCACAATAAAATTAACAGTCACACTGTGTTTCACTGTTGTGTGCTAGACATGGTGAAGCACACTCAGTAACATCAACTAGGAGTTGCAAAAGCAGAGGGGTGTGCCTGTCAATCCCGTCTGGCACTGCTCCCTGAAACCCAGCTCCAGCTCTCCCCCTGTAGCTGAGCAAAGGCCACACCCCACCATCATGTATACTTAAAAAAAAAAGTTTTGCATCTTTAATGTAATGTTAATATTATCATTATTAGTGTGACCATCAGCTTTGAATGCTCCTTTAGCTCACGCTGTAGGATGAGAGACTTTAGGATAATCAGGTGAGTAACTCCCAGCATCCTCTGCACCATCTGGTTTTTGGTGCACAATCAGACAGAAAACATCAGGTATCGTGGATCGCGTGGCAGCATGCAAAGAATAAGAACATTAATAGATCCAGACTTTTTATGCATTCATGAATCCCAGTGCCAACACTAAGAGCAATGCAATGCCAGATCAGAGAATAACACGCATAAAGAGAATGAGAGAGGGAGGTTGGCTGAGACTGCAAAATCAGGAAGGCAGTGGTGGGAATGAGCTTTAAAGTTCAGTTCAGTTCATTTCGGTTTTATTATCATAGCATCAGCTCACCAGATCTCAGTGTGCTTTATATTGTAAGGTAGGCCCTACAATAAATAAGTCATCAAATCCAAGTCCAGTTCTAAGTCTATAGCACTTCGGAATAAAAACATCTCTAAATTAAAAAAAATAAAAAAATAAATCACAGTGCAGGCAAAACACAGCTGTTTTGTGTCAGATAAGATACAACATGAAATTTTACAAACTAGCCTCTTTTAAACAACCTTAATAACAAAATCATTCATTTTAATTGCGATTTAGAGGCCAATTACCAGATGCCAATTATCTACAGTCATTAATGATTTAACTTAAACCATGGACACTCTAATGTGCTAAAAGGCTGGATGGCTTCCAAAACATGTCTTATCAAGGCTCTGTGAAATTGATTAACCCTGTCCTGACTAATTCTAGCTTTTTCCCGTGAGGGAGAGCAGCTTTTGCTCCTCACTGGGTATTGTGCTGCATTTGCAGAATCCACCACAGCTGACCTAAACAACAAAGCAAAGAAAAAAAAAATGTTTATAGATTCTACGACTATCGTTAAATAAATCACTGATGTTTTATATGCATATTGAAACCAGTGCATATTCACAGTTACACTGCTACAGGTCACAGAATCTGATGAGCCATGGAATATGATTCAAAATCAGCCATGAGCTGACAGATGGTAGATATTTAAACAGCAGTCATTCATCCCTCAAATAATGTATTTTGCATTGGTTCTGTTCACTTGAAAACAGTTAAGCTGTCTCAAAATGTTTGTTAACAACTAAATGTTTAGTTATCAGGCATATACAGGCATTTGTACAAGTCTGTATCAAACCACTTGTTTAAATTTTTTGTTAAAGGATTCATGACAGCAGAGCTTAAGGAAAATAGATATTTTAGTACCTTGGAATGAGATCCAGAATGGAATCTGGCTCTTTCGTGAGCCAGATATTTTTCGTTGAAATTAGTTAAGTTGAAGATAGTGATTAGGGAGTCACACAAGTCATACAACAGCTGTTGTCTCTGTGCAAAAAAGTAAGAATTCACAGCAGCTTCACCTTCAGGTGCTATTCTTACAGTGACTCTAATCGACAGCTGTACACTTTATTTAGCTCATTTAGGAGTTTGCTGGAGAAACAGCCACTGAGCTTGAGTCTAAGAACCCTTCTCTTAAAAGGAAAATGCTCATGAAAATGAAAATGTCCTTAACAGAGATTTGCATTTACTCATCATTTCCCTGTGAATTAAGTGTAGAAGAACTACGTGGAAAACTTTGACTTTTTTGTCATACGGCATTTAGAACTTTTGCACTTAGCTTATTGTCCTCTGTGCAGAGGTAATGGAGAAAAAATATGTTTAATTTCCAACTGACGAAGAAAAAAATAATCAAGAAATACTGTGCATAAATACTAATACACCTTTTAATCTTCAGTGTGGCACTCTTGTAGCCAGACCTTTGACTTGACACTCTCTGCCGTGTTGATTAATTCTAATTTTAAGACAATGATGAGTCTTCCACCAAATCAGTGTGTCAGTGTTAATTGGAGTTTCTTGGCTTTCATGTTAATTCGCTCCCTCTGGCTTTAATTGGGTGCTGACAGGCAAAGTGTATCTGTCACTCAGACACTGGGTTGATGTTGGTTTGTTGTGGTTGTTTGTAAAGAGAGTAACAGCAATGGTAAATTTTATCGCTCTCCCTCTCTCTCTTTCATATATATATATATATATATATATATATATATATATAAAAGATAGATAGATAGTGAGACTGCATCTTGATATTGATGAGACTACAATCCCATCTTGCTTTATCAAGCAAGGATGGTATTGTAACCAACCGAACTGTTACCAACTACATGACCGTGTTTTTGTTTTTTTTCTGTATCATTATAGTGATGTCTGAGTTTGTGTTTTACCATTCCTCATTAAAGTGGCATTTACATGTTTCTGTCACTAGTCATTAAAATGAAGCACAGATCCACAATGCTCTGTTCTTGCTCTGGACAATCGCTAGAACTCGCTATCCTCCGACACTCACCTCCCTTATCCTCTTGTCTTCTTGCCTCTATAAGCACGCAGTTTTTCTGTATGAGCACAATCTGTCTTTTCTTCCTTCTTGTCCTGCCACATCCTATATGTTGAACTGACAATGGCAGCTTTCCCTCAAAGACCTGAAATATCAGGAGGTCTAGTTGGTATTTTTTCGTGTGTCTGTGTGTCAGGTGCTTCTCATGTTCTCCCTCTGCTTTGGCAAGAAAAAAAGTGTGACAGACTGTGCTTTTGTTGTACAGTATACTGTACTGACACCAGGCTTGTGTCAGCAGGGTTTCCCACCACCTTCTGGATAACAACAAGCCCACAACTAGGGTGTGGGAGCCATCTTCCCTGACTTTATCTGTGGTGACAGTTAATCGGAATCAAGCGGGGTATTGCAGCACTCTCAACAACTCAACTGTCCCTCTGTGTTTTGGCCCCATAGACAATTGCTAGACTTCTTATATTGTTCAAAGTTTGAGAAATAAACTGGCGATGTTGGACATATACATTAAAAAAGCTTTAAATATTGAAGCACTACAAGTATGTATAACAATTATATAAAACACCCAGGGACAAGTATAACAAGTATAAGTACCCATCAAAAAGTCTTGTATTCTATTGTGAGGGACCAAGCAGTAAAGGCATAAAGGACACAGGAAAAAAATGGGCTTTTTAAAAATTTTAACCCTCAAAAAAACAGTTCAAAAAGACGAAGTTCAAAATATAATTAGCGGGCCCATAAAAGAGGTCAACTAAATATAACTCTAATCAAAAAGTAACTTCCAGAAACTAATACAAACAAAGTAGACAAAACTTAACTCACAAACTGACCTAAACACATAGACACAGGAGGGTAACCTTTATAGTGGTTAGGCCAAAACATTTAGACACAATAGGGGGAAACAAAACAAACACCAAAACTGACTAAGCACAAAATAACATAACTAAACCTAAAACACCCCTGTTTCTGACAAGCACTTGGTTGGTCCTGCTGAGCAGGACCGCTGTGCCCAAATTCAGGGGCTGCATCCTACGAAGGACCCGGCCTACATAGACCGGGTCCTTCAAAGGCCACGAAGACCGGAAGTGCAAGCATGTTAAATTGGACGGTCTAGCCTATGACGCAAGAGTTCTGTTGCCTAGCAACCGCGACATACGCAGCTACAGCTGTGGTTCGTCAAAAATAGAGAAAATCTTTATTTTACATCATTTGTTTGATTTTTACTGGAGAAAATTGTGTTGTTTCATCTCCGTGTGATGTATCTGGGTGAACACCACAGCCATGCGCTGAGTCCCCTTAGCCAATTATGCTGTTTAGCTGGTAAACTAGTTTGCTAGTCTAGCTCTTGAAACAAGTCTCATTTCATTTTGATAGTACAAATGTCATAGGATTTACATTATTGATATTTTACTATATATATATATATATATATATATATATATATATGCATTTTTTCCCAAAAATTTTCTTCAAGCTTTGATTCGCAATGAATCCTGCGATATGGTGGGCCACGAAGGATACACCCGACCCATCCTCCAAATCTGGGGAAAAGGAGGACGCATTTGTTGGCCGCATTTGGAGGAGTCTTCCAATTTGTATAGCCTTTGTCGCGTCGCTGTGACGTAATCGGGCTACAAATTCGGCCTCCGAAGGATGCGGCCCCTGAATTTGGACACAGCCATTGTGTTTTCAAAGTCCTCAGCCCTTGGCCACGCCTTTTGCCCAGACAGGAAACAACCACCTCCCCAAACCAGGTAACTCAAAGAAAGAGAAACGTAATTAATATAACAGAAAACCTTTTTAGAAAAACCACACAATGCTATTATGTGCGCGCTTCATAATATCACTGTTAGGTTTAAATAAAGACATTACTAAATTATATTACTGAAATAACTGCAAAGCAACCTAATGAAATTAATAAATGGACTGATTTTACCCATGTGTGGCTGATGCCATCACATCTATACAAAGAGCAAGCTGATTAATACATTTAGAACAATTAGTTGTTGAGTGTGTCCATTCAGATAGTCTTTATTTTCTTTTATTTCTAAGCTATTGCTGATAGTCCAAGGTATAGCAGCATTAACTTCCCCATTTGGAGACAAACAGGTGCAGGTTGAAAGCAGCTTTCATACAACCTTTAGGAGTGCTGATAACAGAATTATGAGACTAATCAAGAAGATCATACTTCATTCCCATGTGAACAGTGTGCAACAAATAAAATCTTATCAGTCTGACCTTTGTAACAGCAGGCAGAAGAGAAATTAAATTCTCAGCTCCTGAGTGGACGATTACAGAGGCTGTAAAGATGCTTGTTCATCAGATACAGGGGGAAATATTCAAATTTGACATTTGAATCAGGATGTCTTACATTGGCAGAGAAGTGTCCAGCTTTGGTGTGGTGATGCATGGAATGCTAAATGACCAACCAGCAGACTACACTCAAACTACAAACAAGCCAGCTTTATTACGAAGGTCGTCAGTCAGCAGTAGACACAAGTAGACACAAATATCAAATTGGGATCTCCCCATACTGCAGAAAAATCTCCAGTTGTAATCATTTCTTCAAGCTGGCATGGAACTGTCTTCCAGTCACTTGACCTACAAATCAATTAATCTCCTCTGCAATGTAAGTTAATGTGTATGTTCAGGTTCTGTGACTATTTCTAGATTTTGATAAAGTATCTGAAGTATGTAGTTGTTTTCTATCTTCTTCCCTCCTTCTTCTCTTTCTCTGTTCTTTTCTATATCTCTCCCAGTCTTCCCCTTCTCTCTCTGTGATGGCTCTTTTAAAGTCAGAGACAAACCTAGACACTCCCTAGAGGCAGCACGTCTGCCCTTTGAAGAAAGAGAGATGCACTATGGGTAGTCCTCTAAATACTATAAACACCAGATCTTACACTGATGCAAGGTGCAGTGAGTACTTTATGATATATGGCAACACTGTAACAAAACCACAAGTAATTACCATCTCTAGAAAATTATACCCCTGCCAATATAACAATGTAATTATGGGAAGGTAGTGTAGGCTTTTGTTAACTTAAGTATGGCACATGACAAAAAGAAAGTTAATGAGCGTTTGTGTGTCTCCTGACTGATTTCTTTGGCTGACTAAATTTTAAAATGCTGCCACCCAGAAAGCAATCAAGACAGCATCTGATTGTAATCACTCATACATTATGATAACATATGCAATCACCTTGACAAGAAGTGTGTCATTTACACCTCCACATTAAAATATGACTATCTAGCTCAGTGCTTTGTTTAGACCAGTGTTTCCCAACCACCGTGCCGCAGCACACAGGTGTGCCATGAGAAATGATCAGGTGTGCCATGGAAGATTATCTGGTTCCACCTGATTAGTACTCTAAGTGACCGGCGTGAGTAACGGGCAGAACAATTATATTATCTTCCACTAGGGGGCAGTACAACTGTCTGTGCCAATTAAATGGGTTAAACAACTGCCAGTAAAACAGAAGAAGACAAAGAAATTACATAATAGTCATGCTGTGAGTGAGACAACGCAATAGCAATAGATAAATATTTGAAAAGAAAAAGTAGTCAATCTGACCTGGGTCCTGGAGAAAATTCCGACCCAGATGAAGGCCCTAGCATGAGTAGTGGTCAGAAGAAAGCGAAAAAGGTATACTGGGGACAAACAGAGCCAATTCCGCTATGCCTGGTGTGCGGGGAAAAATTATCAATATTGTTTTTGTGTCATTTTTGTTTGGTGGTGTGCCGTGTGATTTTTCTAATGTGAAATATGTGTCATGGCTCCAAAAGGTTGGGAAACACTGGTTTACACAAGGTACTAGTTAATCTAATAAGCATTACATCGTAAAGTAAACCAGTGGTTAAAGATATTATCTTGGCAGCAAATGAGTCCACTATTAGCTACTGATAAAAGCTGAGCAAGCCTAAACAACCTTTTAAAATATTTAGGATGCAACCATGATCACACTGCAAACTTACCCAAAAAGTTGGCTTTGTTTTTCTTTGAGCTGTAGCTTTCCATAGCAGTTGTACTAAAAACACAACTGTATTGACTGACTACCAAAAACATCACAGATTTTTTCTTAAAATCCAACACATAGCACCATTAATATTAAAAAGCATATTGGAGCCCGGCATTTTATCGCAAGGTGCATAGGCCCTACACTTTTTTTGCTCCTTTGGACACATTAAAAGTTTGCAGAATCATTTTCTAAATAGACAAACAAGACTGGATGCAGCACAGGCTTCAGGAAAAAGGCCTTACTCCAGCAGTGACATCCTGGACACATTCTACAGCTAAGGCCAAACACCTATAAAAAAAGTTTTCCTTCCTCACCTGATATACAACATACTTTCACTGCAGCCAGGGAAGCTTAAAAGAATGCCCAAAGATTGCTATAAGCTTAGAGTGGACCTCTGTGTATACAGTAGATATACACACACCATTGGTTTGGGTGTCCATATGTTGTTATGAAGTGCAATGGAGCAAAGAGGCCTTATCTAGCCCTCAGGTGTGAGTTAATGCCTGACAACTACAGAGGGGGAAATGACTTGAAGCACCTGGACACAATGTCAATATTGAAAAAAGGAAACTTGTTGTAAGGGTAATAAACTGTAGCGTGTAGCATTTTATACTATGGGAATGCTTTAATATGACCAATGCAATGTCTATGGATGCTTCAAGATCTTTCTTATAACTTTTAATAGATCTTATTTTGATAAGCAACTTAATAATCAGGCTGGGTAGGTGTGCTATTATGGAAAATTGACCGTGATATGGATCTATACTTAATGAGTTTTAGAGACCCACTCATTTGTCATGTCTAGCAATAAAAAATAAAAGTTGGATAAGAATCTGAAGTTCAGGACTAGTAGAATGGTGGTAAAGAAGTAATTAAATTGAATACTGTTTTGAAAAATATAGAAAAATGAAAGTCAGGATCCTTTAATTACAGCGATCTTTAGAAAAAAACAGACTTACATGATAATTACATTTTGAAGTTTTTACATTTTTTGAAACAATAGCTTCAGGACATACGCTTTATAGAGTGGGCTGATACCTTTTTTTAGGGATTGTTTAAAGGTGATTTGAAATTTTGATAATTTGTCTTCTGCATATCCAGGATGTCAAATTCATCACATTAACAGTGCTAATCTTGCATGGCTTTAGATGGGCACGTTTAATGACTCCAGATTTTAACTACAGTGAATGGACATGTGTTTACTCATCTGATTCCACGGTGAATTGTGATCTCCTCAGTTCTACTGCCATGCAGATAAGACTGGCAGAGTGGAGGAAAGGAGAACAGAATGAAGGAAGCAGAGTAAGTGAGTCTGTCAAGTACAGATGTGGAGGAGTTGAAGTGTGAAGAAGAAGAAGGAGGTGGATGGCAAGCATAGTCAATAGACAAACACCTCTTCAAGCAGCTCTGTCCTGCAGACCCAATCAATAAGTAGATGTCATGTTAAAGGAGAATTCCAAGTTTCTTTCAACCTGTCATATTTTCCATTAATTTGACTGACTCTCAAAGTCTAAATACTTTTTTTTTCATTCTTCACCTTTGTTGAAGAGATTTGTAGGGGGAAAATGAGGTCACACAAATGTAGAGCAAGTGAAGGCTGACTGGGACATGAACAAAGACATATGTGCACAATAGTTAGTCACAGCAATGGGGAATACACCATGGTGACATAAAATAGAATTCTCCTTTAACTCACAGAGATATGCAATAAGAGGCAGGTGTTTGAGGAACCGAAGGGTTTGGAAGCTTGACATAAGAATGAAGATAAAAGGTCAGAATAGGGAATCTGAATAAAAATTTAGCAGCAGGCAGTACAATATTAATGTGTCACAGATCGATGAAATCTTGTAAAGGCTTGCAAAATTACTTGAAAAGTAAAGTCATGAAGTTTTCCTTCGTCCCCTTATGCCTTCTTTGCATCAAGTTTTAGTTTTATGGCTAAAGTATACAAGAAGATAATACTATGCACATTCAATCTGAACCAATGGATTGTACAGCTGTATAGTACTCAAGGCTGACAATATGTACAGCTCAATATAATGAAGTTAGCTTTGTAGAGCCCTGCGCTGCTGGGTGTACCCTGCCTCTTGCCCCATGACATCAGTGTGTCTGGATATGGATTTGGATGATGACATAATTTCTATTATTTTGCCTCTAGATTTTAAATCAAATAATTAGGATGTCCTCAAAGTGCAGAATTTAAGAATTCAATTTGGTATTAACTCAAAAGTAATGTAGACAAAGTGCCTGATGTAGAACCCATGGACATCACCAAATGCTACATTCCCTCTCTTGACATGCTCTGTCAGGTCTTTATTGCATCCACCTTAAGTTGTGACTTGTTTGTGGGTCTCTCTGTTTTCATTTTTGTTTCAGTAACTAAACAGCATGACTATTGATTTGATATCAGATGACTGATGTCACCACTGAAAAATATCAAAAAACATGCCTCGTGAAAATCTTTGGTTGCTTTTGCTGCATTCTTTCAGTCATTATCCATCTGATCAAATTTGAAACATTTTGCTGAATTTGAGCAGAGCGTACACTTCAGAATTTGTCCTGCTATTTCTTTCTGCAATCGGATCATCAATAAACAAAGGTGCTTTATTGGCAGCTGTACATGTCCATGCCATATCATTTCCTCCAATGTGTTTGACAAATGATGTGGTATGTTTTGGACTATGAACTGTTATTTCCTTCTCCATACCTTTCACTCGCTATCACTCTGGTACAAGTTAATCTTGATTTCATCTCTTCAAAGATTTTTTTTTTCTGGACTAGTTAAGACTTTTTATATTTTTATTCTGGCAAAATCTGGCCTTCTTTTTCTTGAATGCAAACCCATTGTATTTACAGGGCTTCTCTTTATTGTAGACCTTGACAATTATATGCCTATATCCTCAAGACAACGGTCTAGAGCATATAAGTTTATTTTGCTTTTTCAGCCTAATTATGGGCTTCTTCTCTTGCATTGACAGCCCATCAAATGCAAATTCAGCATCGGAATCAGCTCCGGGTCTTTTATGTACTTAATTTCTCGTTGACAAATGAACATGCCTGACCTAGCTATATGATGAATTGATACTTAGTATTCAAGTAAACCATTAAAATTCTTTCTGAACTGGCAAGTGCAATGCATTTAACTAACTGAACCAACCTGTAAAAGATTGCTGCTGCATTTAGTGGGATGTCATCTTTTCATTAGATATCTGCTGACATTTTTCAAATCTGTGCTCCTTCATAACCAACCCTATAATAACCATAGTCCCTTCGGTACCATCAGTGTCATCATCCCTTCAGTCATCTCAACCACATACTTGCACATCCCCATCTGACTCATAAGCATCAGAGCATCCCCATGGCCCTTACTCAGCTTCAGTCTCAACCACTCCTACACAGTCTGAGTGCTCTACTCTGCCCTGCATGAGGGGGAAGCCAAGCCACCTATATGCTGTTCTGCACACAATTTGAGATGACAGGTTAAGTGGCTTGCCTACCCCTGGGTCTGCTAATACAACAAAACAGGACCAACATCTTAGATGGTCCTGTGTCTTACATGTGAGACTGGAGGGGCAAAGAGTCAGAGTGGTGATAGTTGCGGAAAGATGTAATAAAGCTAAGGTGATAATAGGGAAACAAACCCAGCATATACTAAAGGCATTAGACTGTAGTGGGGTAATTGCTACTAACCACAATTATTTTTTCTTAATTTTTTAATTTATTCTGTTTTTGCTCTTTCTCTGGTCATCAGTCAACCACTTAACATTAAATCAGTTCCATAGCTATGGGAACATGTGGAGTGCCGTGTTGTGAGAATGGCACTATGAGTTGAGTGTCTATTACAGCTACTGTTTTCTGCTCCTTGCTAATTGTCACTATTTATTTTGTTATTTGACCATCAGCAGTTTGTCTGTCTGGAACTTGGGAGCACTTGGAGTTTATGTTTTCAACCACTTTTAGAGTTCTCTCCCATTGGTACAGTGTATGCTGCTTAGGTTTCAAGCTTTCATCTTACTTATTACTTCTATGTGTTGGACTGCCTCTTTGCACAACCTGCATCTTGGGTTCTGTCTGTTGAACCCTCTACTCATCTATTACTTAAAGTCTGTTCTCTTGCTACCTCAAAGCCTCTGTGCTTTCCTTCAGGCCATCCTTTTCTAGAAATGCTGAAATTCTAGATGTCAGCTACTTATGTGTCAGTGATCTCTGCCATGGAGGGGCTTAGTCTTCCACAATATTTTTCCTTCTCTTCCTCATCACCTTCTGTCTTGTACTGTCTGAAACACTCTTGCAGCATTTAATCTCAGTCATCCATGATGTTTTTATGGATACTCCTTATATCATCCTGGACTGCAGGCCTGATACTCAATATTTCTCACCATCCATGCATTGTCCTAAGGAGATGGTTTCTTAACATCAGAGGCATCAATCACTTCTTGTGGCCAGTGTAGTATTTCAGCTGGATTTCTGATAAATGGTAGTGCTTACAGCCATGTGGCAAAAAAACCCCACCCTCTTTTAATCCTAAGGTTTGACGTATCAGGACAAAATAAAAAGAAGAAGACGAAGAAGAAAAATCAGGTACCAGGTTATCTCAAAATTAGATAAGTACAGCCTCAGATTAACAAAATGGAATATTACACCATGTCATTTAACAAAAATTATGCTGCACACATGAACAGTAGGGCAAATGAAAAGTTAAACTTAGTTGCTTCACTGAAAAACTGAAGATTAGCACCCTATTCACTGCACCTCTCTGTCTAACTGCTTAGTTCTGCTCATGCCTTTCACTTTAGGGAATAGCTATTTTGTCAAGATCACAAAAAAATGTGTCTATAAAACAAGAGATCATTGACAAGTGTCAACTCCTGTTAAGTACTTTTGATGTGAAGTTGGAGCAGAATAAAATGTCTTCACTACCAGCAATGTAATTAATAGTAGCATTGTTGCTAAAGATAAACATCTGATAACACTGTTAATATATAAATACTCCAATAGTTGGTAGGCCATAGGCTCAGTCATGTGATACCTCATCCCAGCTTCAGTGCAGGAATTATGATCCAAAACCAACAGATAATGTTGTTAAAATAATTAATGATCAACAAGCCCTATTCCATTACATTATGCCACCTTTAACTAAGGTTTTTAAGTCAGAGTATTTCTCTTTAATCCCTATGATTATCTCTTAATTGTCCTGTTTCATACGCTAAATAGTTATCATTACAAAAGGTTGGAATACCTGCTGTTGATGGGCAGCTCCAGGGAGAGCATGGACATCTCCAAAACTTGTAGCTTGTAGCAGAGCATCTGGTAGACGTGGGCCTTGTTATGCATGAAAGATTCCAAAGTATAGCCTAGGGTAGTCCTAAACATAATTCTGTTATAATTCAAAGCACGATAGTTTCAGACTGAAAAATGTCTTAAGATTAAAAAAGAAATCAAATCAAAATCATGTCCTCTTCAATGCACTGTTTTTGCTGCACTCACAGTTGGTCATGATCTTGATCCATGGTGCACTTTAACTCTCTGTAATCCCACAGATTTGCTACACCATATAGCCACTGACTATAGAAATTGACACTTGAGCACTTGATGGCTTGTGACGCTCCCCACAGCTTTTTTGCTTGCGATAGCTTTCGACCACAGGCAAAACAGTAAAACAAACACATAGATGAAGCATTTGTCTGCAGCCCCTCCTGGATTGTGTGACAGGCAGCAGTGATGGGGAGATTCCATCAACATGACAGGCTGCTTCTTGCAGGAGAGGAGTTAATTGCTGTGGGACTGAAGCAACCTTCCACATCCATCAACAAACCTCCTTTCTGCTCCATGGGGTTGGAGGTTGGGTGAAGCAGCGAGAGAAGGGTACCAGAAATGGCTATAGAGGGCAGGAAGATGTGGAAAATGTCTGATTTCCTTTGACATCTTCAGCAAATAACCTTCAAAAGAAAAGACTGCAGCTGAATCACTGTCCATTGTGAGCAAGTTGTAATTTCCATCTGTGTTAGGTATTAAGCAGAAGAAGCACAAAAGAAGATAATTATGCGGAAATCATAGAATAGCACCTACAATTAAGGCCATTGCATGGATCCGTTTTGTGACACACTGATATACTTACTTTTTTTATTCATTGAAAAAGTATGTATGTGATGATATGTAGTTTTTTGTTGTTTTTTTTACAACGCTGTATTCCTGTATCAGAACTACATCCCAACAGTTTTTATTTATTCAGCCTTTATTTAACCAGGGGGTCCTATGAGGTTAAAATCTCTTTTTCCAAGGAGACATGACCAAGAATGCACACCATGAATACACATAAAACAAAAATAACAGGTCAGAGTCAACAAGTAACATCATATTTAAAATAAATAAATAAATAAATACAGTCCACCGTATGAATAGCACTGAAACATGACTTTGGTATTTTGGTTTGCATCTGGGATCTTCTCACTATCAATGGAATTCATTTCAAATTTACAGCATATTATAGGGACGAAAATATTAGCAGAGGGTCATCCAGCAAGACCTCAACTACCATTGCACAAGTGCTTCCAAAAAAGAACTGACAAAAAAAGAAAAGCAGAGATCCCGTGAAAAGACCTGAAGCAAGCTAAAATCCGTCCAACCTGATGTGTGGGATCAACACGTTCTCATCCCAAAACGTAACATGCCGACGCTTTTGACAAATCATCAGTATGTTAAGCTTTCACCACCCAACACGTCTCTATGTTACGCGTTCGAAAACATGAGAACCGTTTGGAATTAATCTACATATGTACTTTTTTTTTTT
>VVHJ01060474.1:0-13969 GCA_015107715.1 Tylochromis polylepis | reverse complement strand
GTGTAAAAGAGCGAGGGAATATCCTTAGATGAGCATCTAAGGCATCCTTTAAGAATATTAAATGTATAAAATATCTCATCTAATCTGTCCCATCTGCTTTAGATAGGACAGCTCTGGTTAAATCTAATCTACTGTTCAAATATTTTCAAAGAGTATTCACTCTTGCAGCAGACAACAAAACATTTGCCCATATAATGCCAATATCTTTGAGTTGCAAGAAGTAGGAAATCATTTGAAAGGAAAAGAAAATTCTTTAAATGTGACTGATCTCCCCTTCAGTGTCCATGTGCACGTTTGGAACACTTTTTAGATTCATTTGTATTTTGCTCCGAGCACTTGTGCCCTGACGAAGAGGACAAAGACACATGAAGCCTAATCTAGTAGGACTTACAGTTGGTGTGGGCAAAAAACTAAAAACTCTGTAAACTGACACAGCATTCCCTCAGACAGCTCAGGATGTAGTAGAACTGGGGGACAAAGTCACTGTTTACAACCCTGTGAATGCAGAAAAAATTAACAAACACACCTGACCTGACGCATCTCCTTGGACACTGAAGGCTCTTTTCCTGTTTGTACTTCAAGCTTGTACTACAGCTGTTTGTTCTCTTGCAGAGACTTTTGTGTTGTGGATGCAGAGACTTCAGCATCCACAACACGTAAGTCTGGTACAAAAATTGAGGCTTGGGAACATTGTGTTGCATTAGACTTTTGCTCTCTGTCCAAAAGAAGATAATAAATGTAGTATGCCTGAAAGATGTACATAAATACACAGGAACAAAATCTAGTGATATTCAAAAAAATCAAGGTTTCTTTGTTTTTTGTTTTTTTTACGTTTTATGGGCAGAGATTTTATTCACACCTCATAAAAAGCAGCTATACTGTTTTTTTGGAATATGGTTTGCATAACATAAAAAAAAACAATAGTAATAAATTCATTAAATAAGTATTAAATAAGTACATGTGTGATGCACAGTCATATCAAAATCAAAGTGTGTTTGGACCTTTCAGGGTAACTGATTGGACATTCTCTGGATATAACTCTGAAAGCAGATCAGATATTTGATTGAGACAGTTTTACTGAGACTTATGACAATAACAATTTGTTTCAGATTTTGGTTCTTTAAGTTTGCTGCCTTGGTGGCAAGTACAGTTGGTGCCTTTTACATCCCTGAAGGGCCTTTCACCTACAGTAAGAATTTGTATTTAAAATCCTTGATTACTCAGATCATAACCTCTTTTACACACAGATTTGTTAGTGTGAGTGAAAGATGAGTAGTTGAATTACTTGTGTATTTGTGTTGTTGCAGTATGGTTTGTCGTAGGCTCCAGTGGAGCTTTCTTTTTCATTCTGATTCAACTGGTGCTGCTGGTGGACTTTGCCCACTCCTGGAATGAGTCCTGGGTTGACAAGATGGAGAATGGCAACTCCAGAGGCTGGTATGCAGGTCAGTGACTCTGGCCCAGTTACATGCTGTATTCACCTTCTAAATACAGTTACATAAGCAATCACATTCTCCAAATTAAAAAAAAGCATACATGTAGCACACACAGATTTCACAAATCTACTTTCAAATCAGTTTTCTGGTTTCAGCTTTGAACTGTTTCTACCTTGTATTTTTAGCTCTACTGGCTGTCACGATCCTGAACTACATCCTGTCATTAACAGCTGTTGTGCTGTTCTTTGTCTTCTACACAAAACCCAATGGATGCTTCATCAACAAATTCTTCATCAGTTTCAACATGTTGCTCTGCATCGTTGCCTCTGTTGTCTCAGTCCTGCCAAAAGTCCAGGTACAGGATGTATGTTTTAAACAAAAAACAAACAAACAAAAGAAACAAAAACAAGACACACTATTCTAAGTACTGAAATTCTGCTTTGTGTTTGCAAATGTTTGTGCTACTAGCATCATCATGTCATGATGAGTAATTTGAATCATGGAGACTGAGTGCTGAGTACTCCTTCAAGTGTTTATAATGCTTGAATACAAATGTCAATATGATGTGTGACCAAGGACTGAAAAGACTTGTACTGATGAGCATCTATAGTATCAGGACATTGGAATTGATGCTAAGGCCCCTTTGCTGAGTTTAACAGTGTAAAATGTAAAGACAGAATAAACCTGAAATTGGTTGGATAACTCAAACCCAAACATTTTGACTATGTTTTGTAGCAGCTCGGTTTAGTCTTGCTATGGAAGATAATACTGAAAAGTAAAAGTAGCTCTTTCGATAACATTTCTACCAGCTATTTTTGTGCAAAGCTAACTGAACCTTGTGCTGTGTTAATGCAATAATAAAATAATATCAGATAGGAATAAAAACTTTACTTCAGTCTAAATTTTAATTCTAATAAATGTACTCTGCTTGAATCAATTAATTACAACAAGAAAAACTAGAAAAAGAAGGAAAATGAAAAAAATAGCTCTATTTTCTTTGCCTCAAAACGGAAAAATGATTACAGTCAGGGGTTAAAGTGAGATTCAGTGGGCAGGGAACCCTAAAATCAGTTTTAAGGATGGTGACAAAAAAGCACAGCTCACTCAAATCTACAGTGGATTTTCTTAATGTACAGGCTGTGATCAGCTGACCTGCTGGTCAAAACAAAAAGAAAACACAACCCACTTTAACTCCTTACTATGGCACACGATTGTGCCTCTTTGTTCTCTTTTTATGCAATATGCCCTGGCGATTAATACACGAATAGGATTACCTTTCATTTGTTACTGTTTAGGCTTAAAATTGGTGTTTGAAGGCCAGTGATGTGAAATGATAACTTCCTTCAGATATGTTAAACCAAAAGTAACGAGCCTGTTTTGAAAATGTAAGTAGTAGAAAGTACAGATACTTGTTTACAAATGTAGGGAGTAAAAGTAAAAAGTTATCAGGAAAAAAACTATTCATATTAAGTACAGATACCCCAAAAATCTACTTCCAACCTGTGATCTTAAGATGTTTACCTGACAACTGGCTAATTAGAGTTTAGCTGAACAGGTTTTCCGGAGCTACCCACCAATATTCCCTCTTTCACTAGCCTTTTTTTTAAGGATTGTTAGATTTCTAAAATAACCCCTCATCTGCTTGATCTCCTGTGAGGCCACCAAAAGGACACACTGCAACTCAGCGGGTTTTAAAACTTTATTTCCATATCACAAATACCTTAAAAGAACTTCTAGAAGTGGAGATATGCTCCGGTGCAGTCCCGCTAGCAGTCTCAAAGTTTCCTTGTCTGAATGAAAGTTTTATAGGGCCGAGCCCAATCGTAAATTTAACATAAGGTAGAACGGTTGTGTATCTGCGTGCACGCCTGTGAGTGTCCATGTGCGCGTCCCCGTGCGTGTGTGATCCCGCAGTACCATGGAGTACCCATCTCCACTGACCAGAGCTCTTCGGGGATTTTCCATTAAGAGTAAAGATCTCTTTGTTTCTGCTCAGCTACAGGTTTGGAGGAGGGGGAAGGGCCTCCTAATTTATGACACCCTGCAGTTCCACTCTCTGTGTGAGTGTGTGTGTGTGTTAAATGAACTTTCCCCTACTTTTAGGTGCTGTTATCTAACCTACCTCTACTCTAAAGTGAACTACAAATATCTAATTCAATTCTAAATACTTACATGAGGCATGATTGTCTTCTAAGATAAGGCCTGATTACGTGCAGGATGTACATATTTTCTAAATAATAAACGAAGGTTAATTTTTCAACCTCACAAATACATAGGTGTGTTTGGAATACTTAAACAATAAACACAGGATTATGACTTCTTTTTAATAATACCTATGTACAGTTTCAATTCAGAACTGTAGGAAGTAATTGCTTGATACTGATAAATCTTATCTGTGTATTTCCAGGAGTCTCAACCTCGTTCAGGTCTACTACAATCCTCTTTCATCACCTTGTACACTATGTTTCTAACCTGGTCTGCCATGACCAATGAGCCAGGTGAGACTGTTTACATTTTCTGGGAATATTACTGCAATCAATAGACTCAAACAATCCTTTGTCTGTACATATTTATGTACTTCTCCAGTCATTTCAAAGAAAAGATCTTTTTGTGTCATAACATTAAGATTTATTGCTTTTTAGAAAAGCTTTTGGTTATTTTGTTAAAATATCATAGTGTATGTTGCACCTAAGCTAACACAGCCGGATGCAGTCAATTATTATTCCATAAGGTATTTATACATGAAGTATTGCTATTAATTTGTAATGTTTAAGTACTACTTTCAAGTTCATTTCACAGAGCCCTTAAGAACATATCAGTTGGCCACCACTTGTAATGATATAGAATGTCTCCAAATGACAGTCTTTGTCAGTATGTGTAGATTCAAGTATTGTGTTTGTTTTTAAAGTATTTTTTAAATTATTATTGTTAGTATTTGTTTTGCTACTCTCAGACCGGGCATGCAACCCCAGCCTGTTGAGTATCTTCCAGCAGATTGCAGCCCCAACCCTGGGCCCTCTAGAGATCGAGAACCAGACAGCCGTGGTAATCATTGGGACAGAAAAACCTGTCTTGACATCTCCATACCTGCAGTGGTGGGATGCTCAGAGCATCGTGGGCCTCATTATATTTATCTTGTGCATCCTGTATTCCAGGTAACATTCTAAAAATGCAAGTCAGTCCCCCTATGTTGTGTAAAGCGCTTTGAGTGCTTTGTTAGAATAGAGAAGCGCTAACCAGTCTCTTTTTTCTTTTTACCATAGACTGCAGTGTTAAACAGCATTAACAAACATGCTTACAGTCTGATGCAAAAAAGTGCTTTTGATCTCTATTACCAATTTCCTCCATCATGACAACTTTTGCAATGTACCCTTTTCAATTAATGGTTAGCCTCACCTCACTTCCTAGTACTAGCTAATGAATTAGCATTCTCTCATTCAAATGTAGTTACCATACCAAAATACTTACATTGGAGCTTTAAAAAAAAGAGTCCAAAAACCAGTAGGTGATGTGATGTTTGTGCACACCTAAGAATGAATGCACTATACACTAATCTGTGCACTAATGGTCAGGGAAATAAATAGAGTACACACTCTTCACCTTTGTCTGTGGAAGTAGCCTGCTTACTGTATTGCATAGCCACATAGCCTTCAATTTCTTTATCCACAGCTAAGGAAACTGAAGTCTCGACTAATCTAAGTGACTACAGCATTTAAAGAGGATCACACACCTAAGTTAAAATTTGCCAGCAAGAACCTTTTTAATTTCAACAGAAAAACAAAGAAACTATGCGTGGAGGCGTGGCAGAAAGTAACAGAAAGGTGAAAGAAGACCTGGTCAGCCACACAGTGGGCCATAGGACACAGAATTTCCTTCCCTAAATTAATAGCACAAATGAAACTAAACTAACAAATGAATCTGTGAAAAAAAAACAGACCACTGGAGCCTCCATTCCAAGTGGGGAAAAAATGATAAAAAATAAACAAGGAACTAGGGACTGGAGAATGCTGGTACTGCATGTCTGGAAGACAGAGGCACATACTCTCAACCTCCATTAAATAGACAGGGAAATCAGTAATAGGCTGGCACACATGAGAGAAAGATGAGCAAAGGAAGAAGAAAAAGAGAGTGGAGCAAGAGAGAGTGACGGAGAGAGGAAGCAAACACAGGGGAGAGGATACATAATCAAAGGCTCCTCTAAGCTGAGAAAATTCTTCTAAATGAAGCATGACTTTCACCTCAGTCACTCTAACATTTAGACAGGGCCATGTTATGTTTACCGCATTGAATTTGTGGGATTAAAATGTGCTCATTGAAGAACTTGGATTAGGTTGTTCACATGAAAATAACAATAGGGACTGTTAAAACTGGTTAAGCTGCTGTTTTGTAATTAGAGCAGACACTGAATAAAAGAACTATGAACTGGCTATTGTTCAGTCAGTGAGACTAGTTTTTACTGAGGAAAAAAAGCAAGCAATATCTGGATAAACTTGATTTGAAAAACATGATCTCAATTCTTTCAGCTCTGTTAATTAAATTAATATCGGCTTTCTGTGGATATAATTCTGCACTAATAAGAATCATAGGACCTGCATGGGCGAGAGTCAGAAGCATCTGATCAGCTGACAAGTGGGACCTAGAAGCTGAATAAGGGGGTATAAGAGGTGTAAGGCAGTCAATTCCAAACCTTACAGGAAACCAGGGGAGATGAGTTAAAACTGGTGAAATATGATTTATTTTTTCTTATGAGCAACAGCATTTTGGACAAGCAGACAGAGACCAGTCCAAGCAGGAAGAAGTGGTAAATGGACTGGTTCTTATATAGCACTTTCCTACCACACACACACACACACTAGGGGGAGCCAGGGATCAAACCACCAACCTTCTGGTTAGTAGGTGACCTGCTCTACCACCTGAGCTACAGCCACCACTTAAAATGGATGACAATTTTACAATCTGTCACAAAAAGAAAAGAAAAAAAGCTTAATTTTCATTGCAGAGCAGAGAAGGGAAAAATTGTTTTTCACCACTAAGTTTATTTGCTTTTCAAACCTAAAATCCATAAAGTTTTTTTTCATAGGGCTTGACATAGATGGACGGATTGCCAAGCTGATCAGAAAACCCTCTGATGGAACTGGGGCTACCAAAAAGGACAATTTCTGTTTTATCCACTATTTATCATACAGCTAAAGGAAATTTTGTGCCATCCAGTTCTTAATGTCCTGAAAGCCTATGATGATGCTACCCAGCCTGGACTTGTCAGAACTGAGAGGCAGATATAGTTGAATATCATCAGTATAGGAGTAAAAGGAGATAATAGGAAGTATAAAGTGCTTTAAGTGTTCAAGTATAGTAGAAAGGCGCTGTATTTGAACGAATCCATTTACCATTTCTTCAGTAACTTAAAAGTAAAGAAAAATATTGAAAAATTAACCTCAGCCTGCCAAATACTTTAAGATACAGTTCCAGAGTGTATCTTAAAGTCATGATCTAGACAGAACAATCAGTGTGAAGAATTAGAAAGATTTATCCCTCAGAGCAGTTACTAAAATTCTTGGAATTCAAAAATTTCAACACTGAAGTGTTATTGAAGTATAGTACCATTGTAATTACTAGTTATGGTTCCTCACCTGATGAAGGGTTAACCATTTCTAAGCCTTTCTTATTAATGTGTACTGTGTTTGTGTCCGTTATTTTTTTCATACTGTGATCCTAATCAGTTTATTCATCTCTGTTTTGATCCCAGCGTTCGTTCATCCAGCAACAGCCAGGTTAACAAGCTAACTATGGCATCCAAAGACTCAGTCATCCTCGCTGAGGGGGGCAGCACAGCAGAACCGTCAGAGGAGTCGACAGGGCCCAGACGGGTGGAAGACAATGAGCGGGACATGGTCCAGTACAGCTACTCCTTTTTTCATTTCATGCTTTTCTTGGCCTCACTTTACATCATGATGACACTCACTAACTGGTACAGGTCAGTGGCTCCCTTCTCTCTTAGCACAACATCTAAAGTGTAGTTTAAAGTGTTTTGGTGGTCAGTAATCCTACAAAAATGCTATATGAATGGTAGTTTATTCCATTCCCTTTATATATGGTGGTATGAAAAGTTTTGCCCCCTTCCTGATTTCCTATTTTTTTTGTATGTTTGTCACACTTAAATGTTTCAGAGCATCAAACAAATTAAAATATTAGACAAAGATAACACAAGTAAACACAAAATGCAGTTTCTAAATGAATAATGTTTATTATTGAGGGGGGAAAAATCCAAACCTACATGGCCCTGTGTGAAAAAGTGATTGCCCCCTAAACCTAATAACTGGTTGGGCCACCATTAGCAGCAACAACTGCAATCAAGTGTTTGCGATAAGTCTTTTACAGCACTGTGGAGGAACTTTGGCCACTCATCTTTGCAGAACTGTTGTAATTTGGCCACATTGGAGGGTTTGTGAGCATCAACTGCCTTTTTAAGGTCATGACACAGCATCTCAATCAGATTTAGGTCAGGACTTTGACTAGGCCACATGGTGATGCACTTCAGCTTAAGGTCACAAACAGATGGCCGGACATTCTCTTTCAGGATGTTTTGGTAGACAGCAGAATTCATGGTTCCATTTACCACAGCAAGTCTTCCAGGTCCTAAGGCAGCAAAACAGCCCCAGACCATCTCATTACCACCAACATATATTACTGTTGGTATTATGTTCCTTTTCTGAAATGCTGTGTTACTTTTATGCCAGATGTAATGGGACACACACCTTCCAAAAAGCTCAACTTTTGTCTCGTCAGTCCACAGAGTATCTTCCCAAAAGTCTTGGGGATCATCAAGACCATCCTTGATGTTCCTTTTGTTCAGCAGTGGTTTTTGTCTTGGAACTCTGCCATATTTTTGCCAAGTCTCTTTCTTATGGTGGACTCATGAACTGACCGTAACTGAGGCAAGTGAGGCCTGCAGTTCTTTGGATGTTGTTCTGGGGTCTTTTGTGAGCTCTTGGATGAGTTGTCGCTGTGCTCTTGGGGTAATTTTAAACAGACAGCCACTCCTGGGAAGCTTCATCACTGTTCCATGTTTTCACCATTTGTGTAAAATGGCTCTGACTGTGGTTCATAGCCTTAAAAATGGTTTTATAACCTTTTCCAGACTGAAAGATCTCAATTACTTTGTTTCTCATTTCTCCTGAATTTCCTTGGATCTTTATTTTAAAACCTTTATTTAAAATACTGTATATCGTTGTCAAATATTTAAGTTTGTTTGATGATGTGAAACATTTAAGTGTGACAAACACTGTTTCACATGACTGTATCCATTCAGATGCATGAACCAGACTGACAGAAACTAAACAATAGAAGGAATTTGCTGCTGTTAGCCTAAATGCTATATGAAGCAATGCTTTCAAAATAGGTTATAAACCAAAACTTTATTTTTTTTCATCCAAACAGTTTTGTAAAATTATCCAAAATATTGTCAAGCATTTATCTGTCAGATAGAGACACATGTTATGACACAAATTTTATGGTTGACCATAAGAGTCACAGTCTGGCACTAATATAACACAGTGAATGGTTTAAATATGCCAGAATTGCCCTTTATTGGTGTCTGCGGCTGGTATTTTTCAGTCAAGTATACCAAGAAGAATGAGGACAAAAGTGGTCTACTGAATTTGTAGTTCAGGTTCATCTTTAGTTTTTACCTCTTTTTTGGTTATTATCTAGTTTTCTGTGCAGCTGTCAGCCCATTGTGCATTCATTTATATTAGGACATTAATAACTAATTGTTAAAACTGTAAATGGTCCCACACATTGTTGCATTAGGGATTTAATGGTACCACATAAGCCAAGCAAAGGCATTTCCTACTGTATAATAGATATGCTGAATTTACTTTCTGAAGTGCAGTCTTGCATCTAAGAGATTTTGTGATTTCTGCTTGTACAAGTTAAGGAATTTCCTTCTTAAGGTAGCCTTCTCAGATTTTTATAAATATATTTATTGCATTTTTTGTTCTGACAGCCCTAACACAGACTACACCATAACCAGCAAGTGGCCAGCAGTATGGGTGAAAATCACCTCCAGCTGGGTGTGTTTGGCTTTGTACACATGGACACTGGTGGCCCCCATGGTCTTCACCAACCGAGACTTCAGCTGATCAGCCAGTCTCCACAGCGTGCGCGACAAAACTCTTCTTTTATGTCTGTTTTTACATTAAATTTGTCAATAATGCCTACATCCTACTGTCAAGATGGACTCAGGTTTTAAACTTTAAGCTGGATTCTGATTGAATTAAGTGTGTATGCTTCCAAAGTGCCGTAACAGTTGCTTCAGAAAAAGATTTTTACTGTAATGATTTCATACCAGTCAGCAGCACTAACAATAACAATATATATCTTTGGTGTATTTTTGTGCTTATATAATTTTCAAATCAAGTAACTGGTTAGAGCAAACCTTTTGAATTTTTCTTATTATATACTTTAAGCAAGCTAGATTTTTTTTTCTTTTTTTGCTGTAACAAGAATTTACGATGAATGCTTAGTTGAAAAAAGAATAAATTCCCAATATGATGGGATTACAGCTATGACTTACTGTGGGGTTGGGGTGAACTGCAATCACTAGTAAGAAGATGTAGTTGCCTGTTCAACCTTCATATGCCTTATATGTCTGAAAATGTTAGAATATTAGATAACTAGGGAGTATGTACATGAATGTCACTGACATAACTGCAATATTACCAAAAGCAGCTTGAGTTTCTGCCAAATGTAAATGGACCTGCAGGTCTTTCCGACCTAAAGATGTCAGGTGGTTTAAAAATATTCTTAGAACAAAGAGATACAGGCACACCTCTGAATAGCCTGGAATATCTTTAGTATTTATTTTGATTATTATTATAAGAATGTATTTCTGTAATTTAAAAAAGATTTTAATTTTTAAGTAAAGTAGTCTGTAACTGAATAATTACAGATGTTTGATAATAAAAATCTGAGCAACTGCCTTGTGATCCAAATTTACCCAGTACAGTTAATGAGTGTGAATTCTGCGTAATGCTTCTACAGTTTCTGATTATACTGATCTACTATATAATCATTTACTTTTGCTTTGACTCAGAGATTCAGTGTGCTCATTTATGTCATTAGGAAGCACAGACAGGGGAAAAAATGCATTCTTCATGTGAGACATCTACTCTGAAAGTCATCAAATCATAATTGGCTCCACACTTTTTTGTGTTACTAACTAAATGTTAATATTTTCTAAGGACCACTGTTTTTTTGTTGTTGTTTTGTTTTGTTTTTTTGGAAAGCTGTGTACATGGAACCTTTGTTATAACTCTCAGCAATGTGCATATACTGTAAGTGAATAAAGGCACATTTGGAGCTTTCTGTGTGTTTTTGTTTTGTTTTGTTTTGTTTTGTTTTGTTTTGTTTTTGTTTTACGTTTCATTTTTAGGACATATATACTCGTAAAAGATTCAATCCAAGTGTCTTATCTATATCGGTGAATGGATATCAGAAGCATCACCAATACAGGAAGTTCAATTATTTAGTGTTAACTTACTACTTTGCAGTGTGCCAGAAAGCAGTAATTCCTTCAAATAAGTTTGATACACCAGTATTAAAATACTAATCTTCCTGAGAAATAAACATTTAAAACCTGGTACAAATAAGTACAGATAACAGTTTTATGGACTCCTCTATGGACTCCTTTCATAACAACTATGGCCTAATCTTTTTTAACCATCTGGATGATATGTTAAATCAGTGGCAGATTGGCACAGAGCAAAGCACTGCATGCCTTGTTAAATCTAAAAATAGACTTTAAATTTCTTATAGCATCTATAAGAAATTAATAATAATTTAACATTTCTGCATCCAGCAAGAAGGTATGTTTTGATCTGATCCAGTTTATCTTGTTAAATTGTTCAGTAGTGAAGGAAGATGTTTTCGTTTGTAGGTGTGTTGGGGAGGGGGGGTGGCTCATATGGCTCTGCTTGCTTTTGTATAAAAGTCACTGCACACCACTCTGTTAAGGGGAGTAGTGGCTTCGACTGACGGGTTTCCCAACACCATAGCTGTAGCCATAGCTGTCTGCTAGGCCTCACTGAACTGGACCTCCCCATCTGTTTACCTTGTTGATTTTTGGGTTTTTTTTTTAGGTTTGTAATGAAACTTTGTGACAATACAAGCTGCTGTGTGGTACAGACCTTTCAAGAAAGTTATGGTTCGGTTTTGGTGAGTGATCTGTTACTTACCACTAATCTGCAGAGAGTTGTGTCTATGTGTTTCACCTGAACAGTTTATGAATACAGCTTACGAACTCTTGCAAGCATACCGCTAACAATGTCTTACCACTCTAAAAACACACTTTAGTTACTATAATACTTTAGTTACTATAATATTCACTATATATATTTTTTACAGTAAACTATAAAATCCTTATTAAAAGATTTGTATACATCATACAACTTATCAAAATGTTTGAAAGAAAAAACAAAACAAGACTTCTTTTGATAATTTTAGCTACTGTGATTCTTTTCTTATTTGATATGCATTTCAAAGGCCCAAAGTAATTATTATTTTAAAAAATAATTGAATTGAATCATATTCTTCAATTGAATAAGTTATTTAATTGTAGAAATTTCTATGAAATAGCCAGCATTTCATTAGCATTAGGCAGCTGAATAGATTGGCAAGGCTACTGGGGATGTTTGATCTCAGATGGCATGACTGTGGTGTACGAGTTAATTTTTTATACAGTCAGAACTGTATTGTGTGACCATGGCTGATAAATAATTCTCTCTAAATATTCTTAGCTTACAATACCTCATGCTATTGTAACAGATGTTGCAGCATTGTCTTGCTAAAATAGACATTATCTAAAATAGACATATGTTGCTCTAAAACCTTTATATAGTTTTCACCATTCAATTTTATTAATTCATATTTATTGAATATATATATACAGCATTGGTGGTGCCTTTCCACATGTGCAGGCTGCCAGTTCCATAGGGACTAATTCACCCCCATACCATCAAAGATGCAGGCTTTTTAACTGAGTGTTGTTAATAAGCCAGAATAAGTCCCTCTCCTCATTAGCCTAGAGAACATGCATCAGTGTTTTCCAAAAAGATTTAAAATTTTCGATTCATGTGACCACAGAACAGTTTTCCACTTTTTCAGTACATTTTAAATAGCCAGAGAATATGACAGCATTACTGGATCGTGTTCACATATGGCTTCTTCTTGCCAGATATAGCTTTAACCTGCTTTGACGTGCATTTGTGGATACAAACTGTGTTAACAGACAATGATATTAATACAGTGAAGTTTTTCTGAGCTCATGCAATGATTTCCTTCATGCTGATTTGATTCATGTAGAATCATGTCTATTTTTAATGCAGTGCGACCGGATAACAGAAAGCTAACAGGCATCCAAATGATGTGTTTGGCCTTGTCCCCTTGCTTGCTGAAAATTGTCCAGACTCTGAATCTTTTGATGATATTATGCACTATAGATGATTAAATATTCAGACTTTGCAATTTTATGTTGAGAAACATTATTCTGAAATTGTTACACAATTTGTAGATGTAGTTTTTTGCAGATTGGAAAACCACTGCAGATGCTCTTTTATACCCAATCATGTTACTGACATGTTGCCAGTTAACCCAGTTTGATGCCGCTGTTTCTTTTTAGTTCCACTAAATCTAGAGGAAACATCCTTAATTTTAGTATTTACTAGTTTGGTAAAACTTGTTATCACACCTTGCCTGATGAGGCTTTAACGCACATTTATTGAGACATTTTTTGGTTTGTTGCAAGACTGTGATTCAAATCATCAAACACAAAACTTTCAAAAAAGTTTTTTTTTTTTTACTGAATTCTTATATAAAGCTTAAAAATTTGGTGTTCAGGCAAGGCAAGGCAAGTTTATTTATATAGCACAATTCAACACCAAGGTGATTCAAAGTGCTTTACAGAGACATTAAAAAACAAAAACAAATAAAAACAAATAAAAAGCATGATTTAAGATGGAAAAAAGAAAGGTAGATAAAATCAGTAGTTAAAATGTAAGTTTTGAAATTTAAGCTTAAAAGTAAAACTGTGCGGATTTGGTGCTTTATTCAAATGCAGCTGAGAACAGGTGAGTCTTCAACCTGGATTTAAATAAACTGAGTGTTTCAGCTGATCTGAGGCTTTCTGGGAGTTTGTTCCAGATATATGGAGCATAAAAGCTGAATGCAGCTTCTCCACGCCTGGTTCTGACTCTGGGAACTGATAAAAAAAAGGGATCCAGATGATCTGAGGGATCTGGGAGGTTCATACTGGGTCAGGAGGTCAATGATGTACTTTGGTCCTAAACCATTCAGAGCTTTATAGACCAGCATCAGAACTTTAAAGTCTATCTCTGACGGACAGGCAGCCAGTGTAAAGACCTCAGAGCTGGACTGATGTGGTCCACTTTTTTGGTCTTAGTAAGGACTTGAGCAGCAGAGTTCTGAATGAGCTGTAGTTGTCTGACTGATTTTTTAGGTAGACCTGTAAAGATGCT
>VVHJ01060473.1:6303-16588 GCA_015107715.1 Tylochromis polylepis | reverse complement strand
ACCCAAAAAAACACCCCCCCCCCCCCCCATCTATTTACAAAGCTCCACTGGCCAAGCCAGCCAACATGTTACCTTCAGCATAACCATCTCACAGACTCTCTGGTAAAGCCCAGCAGCCTCCCTTTATCAATTGCCCCTCCCACTAGGCACAATATCTCCATTAAGACAATTTTCTTCACCAAACAGTATTCTTTTTCTGCTCCCTTCCAGACATATTTTCTTTAATAATCACAAGTGCAATTATGATTAGTTTCTGTGTTTTTCAACCTACAGTATCTCATAATAAGAGGAAAAAAACAAAAAAACAAAAAATAATGCAATTCACGTGACCCCCGACACACGCACACCCACTATTTAAACCCCCGGTACCACGTACCTTCGGCTTGCCCAACTGCTTGTGGAATCGGCGCACACAGGGGGGACTGCATAACCGGCGTTTTATAAAAGGTGAGTGACAATATGCTGACCAGCCCCGGTACCACTCGATAACCATTCTAGCTGTCACCCTTTCCTGCTTATCTGCCCGATCAGCTTAGCGGTGTCCAGCCACACAACAAGAAGAGAGTAAAAACTAATTGTGGTTGAGCGTGCATGCGCCCAGGTCGGCTGTTTGTGATCTGTGACAGCGCGGCTCCATCACCAACTGACTTCACGGCCCATTGTTCCTTCAGTGGTGCTAGTTTCAGTCATTATGGAAATCTGCTGTTTATAAGGTTGGGGAAACCTGCAGTCAGCTGAGACTGAAGAAGTCACTTGGATGAGTGACGAAACATTTCTCCCACTGAAAACTCTACGTCCAGATGAACAGAATCAACTTTTTTGGCATTTAAACAGACATTACTAATGAATTTACATGTAAACACATATTAGCCACCTAGCTTAATCGTTTCTGGAAAAGAAGGACCCCGGAATGTATTTCAAACCTTCCTTGGTTACTAGCAACTTTGTCTTTAAACATATTATCTCCCCTAGCTGGTACTGCAACTTCTGCATGTGTGTCCATTTCACGATTTTAGAGGCAAAACGTGAAATAGACATTGTGGACTGTTGTGGTTATTACACGCTTTGCCGTGTTATCAGTTTGATTATGAAGATTCCAGGCTCTGGTTGCCTGGGTAATCTTCTAATGCATTTACTACCAGGTCATGTGTCAGTCAGCACTATTTGGCACTCTCACTGGTAGATAAACTTTTTTCAAATCCTTTGAGTCAATCAATGTGACCAAAACGTTTGTGAAAAGTTTATCTCTGGTCCTGGCCCAGAACCAGGCCCCAGTTTAAGTTTGGAAGTCAGAAACCCATTCTACTTTTAAAATTAGGCTTCAAGTGTTCCTTTTTTGATAAAGCTTATCGTTAGAATTTGATCTGCTGATCCCGTCTCATTCCTTAGTTATGCTGCAACAGGCTCAGGCTGCTGGGAGATTACTAATTATTCAGGGAGGTCTTCTTTTCCACTGTTGCATATCATTTACTTCTGTCTTCTTTTCCCTGTTATTAAGGTGTTGCCGTGTTTGTTGTTTGTAGTGTTTTTATGCTCCTCATTTTTTTTCTTGTCTACCCCTCACCCCCACCTGGTCACGGCAGGTGGCTGCTCCTCACTGAAATGGGTTCTGGTCCTGTTAAAAAGGAGTTCTTCTTTCCCAACGTTTCCAAGTGTTTGCTGATCAGCTGATCACTGGGGTTTTCTTGCTGTAGTTTCTGTTGTAGTGACAATAGAATTTCTATTTCTTATTGTAGTTTATAACACACCTTGTTTTGACTGTTGTTGTGAACTGTTGCTTGGGTGTGATGTGTGGACTGTGAGGTCAATCAGCTCACTGCTGTTTCTGTGTTATAGCTGCACTAGTTGACTGTTTTTGGTGGGCCAAAAAGGCAATAAGACCACCAGAAAATGTAACATTTGTCCCGATGGATGATCTGTCCTGAACTCTGTTACTGAACATCTCACCTCACTGCCTGTGCTTGTCAGATATTTAATTGTATATTTCAGGGTCTGTATATTCAAACTAAAACAAATTTGCCTTGAGACAAATGAATTGACAGGGTGACCCTGACTCCTCCCTTAGTTATACTGTAATAGGTCTAGGCTGCTGGGGGCTTCTCATGATGCATTGAGTAGTTCTCCTTACTCATCTTTTTCACTCAGTATGTGTTTATACACCACTCTACACTTAATCATTCCATTTCACCAGAATGGAATAATATGGTAATTTGTAAGTTATTACTACTCAATTACCAAAGTATTAACAGTTAATATCCAAGTAATACAATGGTAGCAACAGTGGTTACAGTAGAGTAATATTACACTGAAATGTATATAACTGGATAATAAGGACTCCAAAATGGGGGTAAAAATGTGGAAATACAGATATGCCCGTGAGGCAAAACTAATTAGTAATAGTAGGGCAATACCTTGGTAAATATACAATAACCTGCTAGCAATAAGAAGGTAATGTATGTGAGTTTGAATTTTAACATTTTTATTACAGAGTTTAAATTGTATCAACCTCATAATAATGTGGTTGATGTTTTAGCATATTTGGATAGTATTACTACATTATAATGCTTGAATTAAGCCTACCATAGGTTCCCAGCATTCTGCTTTGCTTAAAAGCAGTAATATTATGATCAGTGCTTTGGATTCTTAAATGGAAACATCAGTGGTAGTTTCTGTGTAATAATGAGGAAACAGATGTAAATGCAAAACTGTAAATATAAAAATATATCATATAGGTCTATTTAAAGTGGAAAATGAAACACTAAATGTATAAAGGCTCATTTACACCATGGAGCCCAGCGCTCAAAAACTGACAGAGGTAACTCTGTCTGTGTAGCTGCATTTAAGAAATAAGTGCTTAAAGTTAAAGCGTTAACAGCATGTTCTTTTATCCACCTTGAGCAATCACCAGTAAAACACTTCTTTCTTCAACTGTTATGTCTTTAAGCCAGCATTAAATGATTAAAAAGTATCATGTATATGGATCCCTTTTGTTTAAAAAAAAAAAAAAAAACCACAGTGTGTAAAGCAGTTAGCTGCAGTTCATCTTCCCAAAAGAGAGTAACCCCCCTGGCAGTTCAAAGTTTTATATGAGCATCTATCTAACTGGTTAAAACTGGTGGGGAGAAGCTGCTTATTTTGCAGGCCCTGAGCTAAGTGTAACGGTTCTGAATCATTTTAACCCAGCATTTTCAGTTTCTTGTGCTTTGGTAAGCATTCACACTATTGTGTTCCTGTTTCTCTTTATTCTTTATTCTTCAAGTTGCTTCCGTACGTTTTTCGCCATTTAACTACTTCCACAATTTATGTGCTATTTTCACCATTCAAATTTTAAAATATTCTGCTATTTCTGGTAATGTGTGCTATCTCTTTTGGTATTTATAACTTTTATACTTTTTAAAATATTAATATCAGGGCAGGCGGGGCAGGCGGGACAGACTCAGGCGCAGACTGTGAAATACAGTTAAGCAGTTCTTTATTCAACAACACCAGGTGCACTATGTACAGGTGGGGGGAGAAGGCCAGGGTTCCCGGGGTCCACAGGGTCAGGGGAAAACATGATCTCCACACACGCTCCGCTCCACTCGCTCTTCACCGGGAATCCCTCGCACACAAAACTCCACGCCAAACTGCCAACACTCACGCTCAGGCGTCAGGGTACAAGACAGGGCCGGGAAATCTATATATAGAAACGAGTATTACTCCAAAGCAAGCACAAGGACAGACAGATATTTGCAGAGCCGGGCTTTCACTAATGTGAGTTACTCCATATTCCAGCGATGAGTAGCTCAGCGCCCCTGCCTTATGAAGAGACCAGCAAACAAAGTGGAGAATCACAGGTGATCAGCTGCAGGTGCGTGGGCCAAAGGCGGGAGCTCACGTGAGCTCCGCCCAGGCAGAGCGGCAGGAGCGCGAGAGAGACAAAAACCAAAACAGAACTATTGTGGCCGCGCTGAGCTGACCGGGCAGGCACAGGGACCATGACAGTTAAGCTTTTTATGAATTTTTTGGTCCTGTTGAAATGAATGGAAAACTTCCACAATTCCACTAAAACTTGCTTGTTTTTGAAACTGAACTACTTCCACATACTTTCACCTACAAACACCATTCAAACTTTAAAATGCTCTCAAATATTAGGCTATTCATGTATAATTCAGCTTTTTCCTCTCTTTTACCATTTTCCTATAATCCCTGTTTAACTTTTTGGTCGTATTGTCATGATTTTTCAGAAAATACATGCGTTGTTATGGTTACTACGCAGTTTACTTTGAGTGGCCCACTGGACCTTTCTGAATCTTTTCATCATGTCCCAACAAATTCTTTTCACTCGCTCAATTTTCACTCTACCCACACAAATTATACATCAAAACGTAGGTATTTTTGCTGGCTTTCAGAAAATCATTATTGTGGGAATTACAGATTTCTGGCAAATCGTCTCAGAGCAACACAAATTCTGAAAACTCTCCATAGGAACACAATGGAGACTTGAAATCAGAGCTGGACTTCTCTAACGGGACACATTTTCGAATCGTCATATCTGCTAAACAAAACGATGTAAAGACATGAGCCTTGTGCCAATATTGTCACAGTCTGGCTGAAGCAGACTGTATGGAGTGGATAATGGACCCAAACGCAGACACGCAAAGAGACAAAACTTAATCTTAACTGAAAACGAGCTGTTTATTAAGGGTGGGAAGATAAATGCAAACAAAAAGCAAAATCAATGATGATGCTAAACAAAACCTAAACTGGGAGGAAACTAGAAAGTAAACATGAAAAACCCTAAACATGGAAACCTGACAAGAATACACGAATACCTGGAATACATGGAATACATGGAAACATGGCAAGAACATAACAGATGACCTGACACTGAACATAGAAGAGAGAAGACTTAAATACACACAGGAGGTGATCAAGGGAAGTGGAAACACATGGGGAAACAGCTGACTAGAATGAACATAATGATGCCACAGGGAAAGAGTAAAACTAAGCACATTGAACATAGAAACACAAGACTTTCAAAATAAAACGGAAACACTGAGAGACGTAGACACGACACACAAACTTGAAAAACATGAAACACACAGACAAGAAACACAGGACATCCTGACACAGAAGACAAGAACAGACTCACACAAGAGGACATAGATGAAAACCTAAACTAGAATAAAACTCAACTAAAGCCTAACTAATAATACCAACAACACAAGGACTTGACATATAATATAAGAAATCAAAAAATTCAAAATAAACTAAAAATGCTTGGTCACAGACCCAGCCCCTGATAAATATATCTTCAGACACTCCTGACGCTCACAATTCAAGAACTGTTTTCATACCTTTCACCGTTTTGCCATGAATTATGTTTGTTTCAGGGTAAGAAATCTGTCCTTCTTTTAAATTTCTTCAGATTTCAAATTCTGGAAATGAAGCACTTTTTTCTCTCGTCATATCTCCTAGATTGATTATTGGAGAGACATGAAAATTGGCATGATTGTTCACCAAGGCCTGCTGATTCTTATGGTGAAAGAATGATATCGATAGCCCACATAGTTTCCAAGTTACAAAACTTTTTTGATAGCAAGTCAAGGCAGTTTTCGCTTCTCATCTACTTAGTTATGGTACATTACAAGTCATATATCTTTAATAATTCATGTTTTAATTATGAATTGTCAACACTTGAAGATTCCCTCATCTGTTCTGATCAAAACGATCCAAGAATGACCCCTACGGTTTAAAAAATTTGGCCATTTGTTCAAGGGAAATCCTCAGTGTCAGAAATACATTGCAGAAAGCGTGTGTCTGTCTCTGTGTGTGTGTAAGGGGTGCAGTAGGTGCAGCTGTTTTGGCGGGAAAAATTACACAGGCTGAGGAAGCAGCCTCTCTGATTGGTGGATTCAAATTTTAGCAGATTCAGACTAATCCAGGCTGTTTGACTGGCATATATACACACAGGCCACAGTCTAACAGCCCCTGTTCACTTGATGCTCTGTGTGTGTGTGTCCATATTTGTAAACATTGTTAGGCATGTAAATTTTTTACCTTAGTTTAGTTTATCTGCTGGCTGTTCTTTCTTACTTTTATAAAAATTCTGCCAATTTTTAACACTTGAACAACAAGTAGTTTTAATGAAACTTCAGCTTGTTCACCTTTTTTTAGTTGGCCATTTTGCTTTTCCAATATTTCTGCTAAATTATTACATTGCTGTTAAATTGGCATGATTTTTCACCAAAGCCTGCTGATTTACCTTAGTTTTGTTTATTTTCTGGCTGTTCTTTCTTGTTTTTCTAAAGTTTCTGCCAATTCGTCACAGTTGAACAACAAGTAGTTTTGAGGAAACTTCAGCTTGTTCAGCTTTTTTCCTGCTGGCCATTTTGCTTTTCTAATATTTCTGCTAAGTTATTACATTTCTGCTAAATTATAGTATTTCTGCTACTATGTTACATTTCTACTAAGGTATACTATTATATGTTAAGTTATACTGTTATAGTATTTCTGATAAGTTATTACATTTCTGCTAAATTATAGTATTTCTGCTATGTTGTAGTATTTCTGCTACTATGTTACATTTCTACTAACTCTGCAAATGAAGCCCTTTTTTTCTCTCATCATATCTCCTAGATAGATTATTGTACAGACATGAAAATTGGCATGATTGTTCACCAAAGCCTGCTGATTCTTATGGTGAAAGAATGAGGTGCAGCTGTTTTGGCGGGAAAAAGTAAATGGCCTGAGGAAGCAGATGGAAGCAGCCTCTCTGATTGGTGGATTCAAATTAAGCAGATTCAGACTGATTGACTGGCATAGAAACACAAGACACTCCATGCTGTGTTTGTGTGTGTGTGTTCCTCTGTGTATGTTTGTGTGTCTGTGTTTGTGTTTACTTCCAAGTTTGTAAACATTTTTAGCTGGAGGTGGGTTATGTGTTTCTGTGTGTGTGTGTGTGTGTGTGTGTGTGTGTGTGTGTGTGTGTGTGTGTGTGTGTGTGTGTGTGTGCGTGCGTGCGTGTGTGTGTCCATATTTGTAAACACTGATAGGCATGTAATTTTTACCTTAGTTTTGTTTATCTGCTGGCTGTTCTTTCTTGTTTTTCTAAAGTTTCTGCCAATTTGTCACAGTTGAACAAGAAGTAGTTTTGAGGAAACTTCAGCTTGTTCAGCTTTTTTCTGCTGGCCATTTTGCTTTTCCAATATTTCTATTACGTTATTACATTTCTGCTAAATTACAATATTTCTGCTAAGTTCTGCTATGTTATAATATTTGTGCCAAGTTATTATGTTTCTTCTAAGTTATTGCATTTCTGCTAAGTTATTATATTGCTGCTAAGTTGTTATGCTTCTGCAAAGTTATTACAATTTCAACAACTTTTCAAATACTGACTTCAGCTTCTTCAGCTATTTTTAGCAGACAGTTTCAGCTGTACAACATTCACCCGGCATTTTCGCAGGAAATGCAAATTTTTCTAGTTCTGTGTTATGGTTTATGTTCTGATTCTCTAGTTATGCTGTTTTAATTATTATTATCCTATGTTTTGATTTAATTCTGGTTAAGAGTTTAGTTCTTAGGTTTAGATTACGTGTCTCCTCTGTTCAGTGTCTTGTCTGTGCCTGTCCTGGTCCCACGTCTCTATATTCCCTCTGTTGCCATGTCTGTGATGTCATAATGTAATGTAATGTCTGTGTCTGTGCATACGTGTCATATTTCCTGTTTTACTTTGATAGTCGTGTATGCTTTGTTAGTGTGTCTACTTTTGCCTCCCTTGTCTCATCGTGCTTAATTTGTCCCAGCTGTGTTTTCCTCCTGTCTCCCTATCCCTGATTACGCCACTGTGTATTATAGTCCCTTGTCATTTACTGCTTGCTGTCGCTTAACGTACACACCTTCACCATGCTGTGTGTCTTTCCCTCCGTGCCTCCATTTTTCTAGCTCTCAGTCTGGTTTGTTTTCCTCGTGCGTGTTTCCTAGCTTGTAGTTTCCAGTGTACAGTTTAGTTCTAGTTCTAGTTCTAGCAGAAGTGACTCAGTCTATCACTTCTGCTATCCTTAGGCACAGTCAGATGTTCTTTACCTTTCATTTTTGACCCTCTCAGTATTTAGCCTTGGCTAGGGAATGTACTCCAATTCCTCGCTGAGACCTCAAGATGTTATATGTTATCAGACACTGCAACCCAGCTATCAAGTGAGACCATAGGAACTTTGGTGTTGTTTTTAAACATTCAATGTTACTCGAAACACTCCACACACTATTCCAAACAACTGGTTTGAAACTGTTTTTTCTCACTTCAGAAATATAACAAAATTGGCAGGTGTCAAAACATGAACTAGAGGTGCATTTATTTCTTGTCGTTTAAATTACAGTAACCCATCTTCTGAAGTTGACCATCTTCAGAAGATCCAATGGTGCTCCTAGACTTTTTACTTGAGCTAATATGACACATATGACTCCTTTGTTATCGTTTCCTCAATGGTTACTTTTTAATTTTATATTTCATTTTAAGGACTTAATTTGAACTTTCAGTGCTCTGCATAGTCAAGCTCAGATAAGATAAAATAAGAATTTCATTGATTCTTCTTGGGGAAATTCACTTGTCACAGCAGCAATAAAAAGTTATGAAAACAGACACAAGAGTAGAAAAAACCCATCATAACATGTAACATAAAAAAAGCAAAAAATACAAATAAAAAACCTAAGATAAAAGTGAATCATACAGAGAAAAATACAGATTTGGCATTTTGTGCAAATTGAGGATTTCCGGTTGTACAAACAATTAAGACTATTTACATTAGCAAACATGCAGTTGAGTATTTCCAGTACATCAGACACACTCTACTGTATTAGAGAAAAGACCATTAGCCACATTACATATTGCTCTGTGAAAGCACGACTCACCCGAAACACTAAAAAGACTGTGGAAGTTGGAAGTTTTGGTTGATCAGATCCAGTATGTAAAAGCTCCTCAGTATATTACTGATCTGTTAAAACCTTACTCTTCAACTTGAGTCCTCAAATTATATAACCAGAAATAATTAGTATTTTCTTTGAACTGGTGCAAAGTAGAGGGAATGGGACCTTTCAAGCAGTCACACCTTAACAGTGAAGCTCCCTTTGTCTTTATGGTGTATTGACACTATTGAAACTTTTCAAAAGCAGCCTAATGTTTATTTAGGGGAGCTTTTAGGTAAGGTGTTGCTGTTGTTATTATTCTTATTATCATTATTATATATTTTATTAATTATATTTTATTATTATATTGAGGTGGATGACAATTATTTGACAGTTAATATATATGAGTTTTTTAAGCATATTAACCATTTCTATACTTAAAAAAAACTTAGCAAAACTAACATTTATCTTTTTAGCTTGAGCATTGTTTGCCTTTTAAAATGTTTGTATCAGGTGTAAAATGACTTTTTGAATAAAGTTGTTTTTTAACATGAGCGTTACCTATTGCGCCACTTAGCGACCAGTCTTCACGGTCTTTCCTCAGTTGTGAGCGGCCTTTGCTCTCGCTGGCATCTGGAGAACGTGGAGGACATCGATTATAAGGATATGAAAGAATCGAAAACTATCACTAAGGTAAATACTAAAAGTTTGATAAATATCATCAATGGTTATTTTGGTAACTTTCTATAGTTGTCCTGAAGGGTATAAGTGGGAGAGGCAATAACATCCTTAGCTAGCAGGCGGAACTGGGCTAATTTACTGTCATTATCTTTGGCAAAAATAATTAAAAGTTAATTACAAAACTCTTACTGCCTATATTCTACTCAATAAAGTACGTTATCTTATTCTGTTTTCATTATGCCATTCTCTCTATACAGTTTTTGAATTTACATAAATATAACGTACACCTGTTTTTTTTCTCTGCTTCTGCAATGTTTTCTTAGGTTTTACTATAAGGGATTTGTTATTAATTAGAAAAATAATGATTTTTTTTTTAACAGTACTGTGTTTTAGGGGATTCTTGCTCAGGTAATTCGGCCATTATGCACTACCCAGTAAACAAAATGGCTGAACAATATCTTCAATGTGTGAACTAGAGCTAGTCATACCATATCACATGATATACATGTGCAGTGTGGCAAGCTCACTTTATAGGGGTACCAAATATTAGGCAGATGAGGGGATTTTTTAAATTACAGCAGTAGATGCCTGCAGCTGAAATGGTTTCGTGATCTGAACGTCTATGGTAATGTTACCAGATATGCATTGTAGTACACTAAAGCAGTGGTGGATCGATGTGCAAAAAAAAAAAAAAAAAAAAAAAAAAAAAATCTTTTTAAAC
>VVHJ01060472.1:0-12262 GCA_015107715.1 Tylochromis polylepis | reverse complement strand
TTGGAGAGACCAAACAGCCACTTCATAAACGCATGGCACAGCATAGAAGAGCCACCTCGACGGGACAAGACTCAGCCGTAAATCTGCATCTAAAGGACAAAGGTCACTCTTTCAAAGATGCCAATGTTCACATTTTGGACAAAGAAGACAGATGGTTTGAACGAGGAGTGAAAGAAGCCATCTATGTCCACTGTGAACGACCATCCTTGAACGGGGGAGGTGGTTTACGACACCAACTGTCTGCCATCTATAATCCAGTTTTGAGATCCCTTCCCAGACGTCTTAACACCCACTCACATCCTGGGCCGTCTGACCTCAGGTAATCACATGATAGGGTGGGGATAGGTTTCACAATGGGTTCACCCGAAACCTTGGCTGATTGAGACCCACACCCGTCTTCACACCTGAGCTCGTGTGATTACGTAGAGGATTCACAGGGGGTCCATGACCCTCTTGTGAGACACTCCCATAAGGCTTTAAATCTGGGACTCTCCACCATTTGCGCTTAGAACTGAAGAAGCTTCTCGGATGAAACGTCTTCAAGAAACTTAAAGAAGTCCAGACGCTTTTCTTTCCAAGCTCCTTAGACTACCATGACCTGGATAACTGAGAACCTTCACAGACACTCTGTATATATTACATTCTCTGAGACTATTCCTGCTTTTATTTACAACACGCTCATTTAAATGTCTTCTATCTGCCTGTAACATCGAGTGTGCGACCAGACGCGTAGAGCTGCCGGCAGCATGGCCACAGTTCAGCCCAGAGTGACAGAAAAGAAATTCAATTAGATTCAGTGGAACTGTTCCGACGTCATTGTCGTCGTGTGTACATGTTAGATGTTTCGGTTACATTAGCGGATGTATAGTCTCAACATGCAGTTCACTGAGTAGTACTGATTGTCTTATTGTGTTTGCAGAAGATGAAACGGACTTGTGGAGATGCTTCATGATTAATGCTGAGTGAGGAAGTTTCTGGTAATGCCAGTAATTATTTGTTAATGACTAATATTGTTTTTGCTATTTCTGCTGTGTATGAACAAAGCTCCTACATTCAATCATCATGTCCGCTCAAGTGCTTTATTTTTTTCTTACAATAAATTATAAAAAATATCAACTGATTAAAATTTGATCAGGTTCAAAGTCATCGTCCTGGGCATGTCCAGACAGCTTCCAATACAGCTATTACTGTTAGTTTAATGACCATTTGCACTCTGGTCCTTGTGAATCTCAAGGACTGAGGCAGGTGCTGAAAGCCTGGTCTCTAGCTATGACCAAGCAGTTGTCAGCAGTTTAAGAGTCCACATTTTCTAAACCCCAAGGGCAGAGTGTCAGGTGAGGTGCAAGACCATGAGCTTGCTCGTCAGTTTTATTCAATATTTATCGGGTTGTGCACCATAAAGGCATCACCCCAGGATTTGACTGCTGGAGTGAGTTCTGTTGTAATGTCCTGAGGACTCAGAGAGGAAGCTCAGTGAAAATGATCTGAACTGTGGTGCATCCCAGTAACCCATTTCTTCCAGCTCAGAACACACTGAAAATGTCTTCTTTTTTTTTTTTTTTTGGTGACCATGCAAACACAAACCTCACTCACAACCTTGACCACTGCCCATATATGGGTTTTTGCAACTTTATTCATTTCTTAAAAAAAAAAAAAGTTGAACAGTTGCTGTTTTGACACACTGGAGCAGGAGTGTCAAACTCATTTTACATCCACATGCAGCCCATTTTGAGCTTAAGTGGGCCGGACCAGTGAAATTCTCCTTTCTGTCGGTGTCAAGAAGTTTAACTACTCATTTAATCCCTGAGATATCTTAAAATAAGAAAAAGAAGTGCCTCAGTTTTTCTACGTGATAAAGAAAAGCTGCTGTAGTAAATGAACGAAATCTGTGAGCACAACTCTTTGGAATTGTAAGAAATATGTGGATAAAATGATAGAAAAGTTCTGGTGGCTCATTGCCCAGACTGTCCTGAAATTATAATACTGAAAGTTTTTGTTCACAGAATTCACAGAAAATGTCCCATTTTTTTCCATGAAGGATCTATTTAAAAAACAACAAAACAAAAACAAAACAAAACATAGTATAGTATGAATGAGCATGAGAAATCTATGAAAATATAGTTAAAAATCAAAAATGTATCCTGTTCTTCACATTTTGCAAACCTGCCTGGTGGGCTGAGTTGTTAACACAACTTCCTTAAACATAACACAAATTCTTTAAAAATCAGACAATGTGATTTTCTGGATTTTTTTTTTCTCATTTTGTCTCTCATAGTTGGGGTATACCTATGATGAAAATTACAGGCCTCTCTCATCTTTTTAAGTTGGAGAACTTGCACAATTGGTGGCTGACTAAATACTTTTTTGCCCCACTGTATGAGTGCATAAGTACATTCACACTGACAATTATTACAATATGCAGTGCATTATGAGTATCCAGATGGCGTACTCACAATGGTCAAAAAGTTGAGTGTGATTTGTTTTTAAGAGACTAGAGGAAGGAAAAAGTGCCAGAGACTATAAATATCCCCGTTCTATTGGATAAAAAAAAGTGCAAACAAAAAACAGACACCAGAGTAGTAGAAGTAGCAGTTTAGGGGAGAGTAGGCCTGGGGAACTGAACTGGGGTGGGTGCAGTGTCTAAACCGAGCAGAATAAAAGAAAGAGAAGCGGGGTGGTGCTACTTATTATTATATCTGGAAGGGATGGGAGCACCACCCAGTTTTTAAACTTGTGAATGATTTGTTAAAAAGAGAGAGAGATAGAGAGAGAACAACATATAATTAACATATAGATGTAAGTTATACAAATCACTATAATCGTGTCACATATTGCACACAGCCATAAGTACATTTTGTGGATGTGAAACATTTTCAGTCAGGTTAGTGAACAAACTATGCTTGGGCACACTTGCTGATAATGTCTGTTCTTGTAAACAGTAAAGTGAGTGGAAGATAAACTGATCTCCAAAGAGCATACAGTTAAACATGATACAACTTTTTTCCCCCTACATTTAAGCAATGGGTTTTGCTTTGTACAATTTTAGAATGAATAAAAGGAAAGGAGTCCTAGTCAAAAGTTGGGGCACCCCAAGAGATCTGAGCTTTGAGATAACTTTTACTAAGGTCTTAGACCTTAATTAGCAAGTTCACAATCATTGTTTAAAAAGGCCAAGCGATGTAAATTGCAAAGCATTTTAAATACTCAGGCTCCTGAAACCTTGTCTAAGCAATCCGCATCCATGGGCTTCTCTAAGCAGCTGCATAGCACTCTGAAAATTTAAATAATTAATACCGGTAAAACAGGAGAAGGCTATAAGAAGGCAGCTTTATGCCTTTTGGAAATCAGGTCATCTTTTACTCACTTATTTATTGATAGCAACCAAAACTTTAACCAGGGGTGCTCAAAATCTTGCATGCCACTATGTAGACAGTGTACTACAAGGAAGTGTACTAACAGAAGTATCCAAGATGAGAAATGGTGCTTGTCTTGCTCTAAGCGTTTGTGCTCCATGTGAAGTCAGGTTTTCCTGCGCTCTCGCTCATTTCCACAGTGTGTTACAGTGCCACATCGCTAGTCTGTCCTAAAACTGGAGCAGATGAATTCTGACTGGCATCTTTTTATTCTTCTAAGCCCAGCCTGATTACTTGTAGTCTCGCTGTTTACTGAATAAGGAGGCAAGCGGGTTAAGTGGTGCATGGTGAATGGTAACTGTGCGACAACCCCAAATACATAGTTTTGGTTACACATTCAGTTTTATGAACCTTTATTAAGCTGTTTCGTTTTTACTTTATATCAAAGAGCTTATCTACTGTATGTCTCATCCAAAATTCTGCTATATATACAGTGGCTAATTAACCTAGTTTGCTACATTGATTAGCAGCATTTCAATCATTAATGTCACACACTGAAAAAGCACATAATTAGTAAGTGTAAATAGAAGAGTGGTGCCACATTTGGAGAAAAGGCATGCTGCAGACTGACTACAAAGCTTAACATTGTGATGGTTTGCTACAAACAGGGCCTGCTTTAACCATGGGGCATGATCATGACTCGTTAGCCATTGGAGTTAGTGGAGTAATCACTATAAACAAACTTATGGGGTTCTAAAACAAGATAAAATGCAGCAGAAGTAAGGATTCAAATGGAACAGACTGGCAGTTATATTGGGCTTTCCTAGCCTTACAATTGTGCAAAGCACTCAACACGTGACATTTTACTGTATGCACTTCAGGTCTGTAGCCACCTTTAATCCACACATATGGCCAATTTAAATTCCCCAGTTAACCTAGCATACATATGTTTTGACTGTGGAAAAAAAGAAAAGAAAATGTTCATTTTCCAATCAACCCAGAGGTTGTGCTCTCTGGAACCTTTTCAGGGTGCTAAAAGGTTCCTTCGAACTATTGTTGCTGTGTTTCCAACATATACAGACTATATCTTGTCTGTTGCAGACTCTCTTTTCTGCTCTCTGTCTCTTGACTGTATCCATCTCTTTCTGTTCTGTACCTGCAGGTCTGTGTGCACGCACACCAAGCAGCAACAGTGGACAGAATGTAGACTAGTCTTCAGTTGCAAAAACCCAGCAATGCGACACCTTCTTGCAGGGTTTTGCAAATGTGTAGACACATAATTTTAGTGCTATAGAACGTAGCCGATATTAAACAATCAGACACTTATGTTTTATTTCTCCCATTTACTGCTTTGTTTTCATTAACGCCACTGGTTCTCTTTCCCTTTTTACTTCTCCTGCTCACATTCTCTGTCTGTTTCACTGCCTCTCGCTTTCTCTGACATGAAATCTCTCTGGACTTCATCACTGGTGTAATAAAGGAAGAAAAAACACGCAACGCCTCTTCAATGTATTTCTGACCTATATTTTTATATTTTCTTTTTTTCCCATTCTTTTTTCTTTCTTGTGCCTGTACTCAGTTGCAGGCGTTTTAAATGTGCCACATTTATCTTTCTTCAAGTAAAACCAATCAGCCTCTAGCCCTACCAAAGACATTTTCAGGGTAGGTTCTTTTTGCCCTGAAAACAGCCCTGAAGATCCTACAGGGGACGTTTTTTGTGGTGGAAGCACACATAGATGTTTGGGCCACCAAAAAGCACCTGATAGTTCTTAAAATAGAAAACTGGATAGTGATGCCTATTTATGCACTTGGAAATTTTCTGTATTGTACTCAAATGTAATCAAAGCAGGGACATAGTTCATACAACGTGGACTTAGGATTATGTTTATGTGTAAAAATGCAACTTGATGTACAATCATCCACTGGCCATTTAATTAAGTGAAGCTTTTCATCTTTTCTTGCATTTACCCATGTAGACATGATCAAGACAACCTACTGAAGTTCAAACCTAGCATCAGAATGGAGAAGAACGGTCATTTTATTGACCTTAAACCTGGCATGGTTGATGGTGCCAGATGGGCTTGTCTAAAAATCTCAGAAACTGCTGATCTACTGGGATTTGTTCACACAGTTATCTCTTGGTTTTATAGAGAATGTTCTGAAAAAGTGAGCAGCAGTTCTCTGGGTCAAAATGCTTTGTTGATGCCAGAGGTCACAGGAGAATGTCATAAGCATTTCTGAATACACATGTCAAACTTCAATGGCCTACAGTAACAGAAAACCACACTAGTTGCCACTTCTGTCAGCTACAAAAGCTACAATTCGCATAGGCCCACCAAATTTGGACAATAGACGAATAAAAAAAATAAATAAATTGCCTTGTCTAATGAGTCTCGAGTTTTGCTGTGACATTTAGATGGTAGGATCAAACTGTGGCATAAATAACATGAATCCATCCTGTCTTGTATCAACAATTTTGGCTGCTGGTGATGGCGTGATGGTGTCAGGGATATTATCTTATCTCAGTATTATCTAACTGAGCATCTTTTACATGCTACAGTGTACCTAAATACTGATGACCACATCCATCATTGATGGCTGCTTCCAGTAGGACAATATGCCATGTCACATAGATCAAACCATCTCAAACATGTTTCTTGAACATGACGATGACTTTCTTGTACTCAAATGGCCTCCACAGTCACCAGATCGCAATCCAATAGAGCACCTGAATCTAGGCTACAAAGAATTGAAACAACTCTGTTAGTACACCCTGATACCAGCAAGTTTAACCTAATAAAGTGGCCGGTGACTATATACAATTATATAAACAAATCTGAAAAACCTGTGCTTTGCAGCCCCCCAAGATAACCAGGAATCTTCTCTACCATAGCTAATGAAACTTGAATACTTTGCCAAAACAACAACAACAACAACAAAATGCATCAAAGGGATTCAAAAATAATTTGGAAATTGTTAGTGTAAACAAAGAGTTAAAGCTGACAAGATTCGTGGCAGCTGTTTCTCCTCAACATGAAAACCCTAAAGAATTAAAAAACAGCTGCACCAATCAACAATCTAATAGCAAAAATGTAAATGATTTCAACCCAAAGCAGAGAAAGAGGAAGGGGGAGGGAGTGAAAAAGGAAAAAAACAAAATTTGTGAGGCAAAATATGCGAGGCAGTTGTGCTATAGGGAATCCTGGAATCAGCCATCATTCAAAAAATGGCCCAGAGACATGACTTGACAGATGCATCCATTTCAGACAAGATGACAGGAGGTACAACACATGGCTCATTTCCAATGGCTTTTTTGGTTTGGCTATCAAGTGAATGTTAATAAAATGAGAGAAAAAACAACAACTCTGAAGTATACTACAGTTTAAAGGTTTGATGAGTGTTTTTATTTAAATTTTTTACATACACTTTTCTTCATGCCTGCCTTATATAATATAAAGTCCACTCACCCTCCCATCTCAAGCAAAAAATGTCTTCTCAATTGTTTTGCTTGCTTCGTTGATTACAGGTATGAAGAAAACAATGTCTCCAACAACTTGCTCAGTGTGAAACAGCAGAAAGGGAAGGGGGGGGGGGGCACCTATAACTATTGGATGGCAACAGATGTGCTTGAACTAAGTTCTTTGTGGAAATGTGTTTTACATCTGTGGAGAAGGTGCGCATTTCACACCTATTCTAAAGTGAATACAGCACTCCACACTCTTCTCTGTTCGAGAGGCCAAATGACTACTTTTTCCCAAGGTCCCCAGTTTGCTTCCTGCGCATCTATCCCAACCTTAGATTTTTAAAGTCACACGATCACAGACGAAATAAGATTGATATATCCAACTGCAATAAGAAACTGTTTACTTGTGCATTGAGGCAAACAGGCCTTTAATTTAAATGCAATAACTTACTTTTTAGTGCATTCATGCAGAACGCAAATGCAGGCAGACTTGGTAAACTCAAAACTAGGGGCATTATAGAAGCCCCAATGATTTAACAGCAAATCTCAATAGGTTTTGGGGTTTTCTGCAAAACTAATATCTATACAAGTCTTTATACATTTATTATAATCTAACATTTTCCCCCCATTTCACAAAATATTTCCCCATATATGTCTCAAAGTGGCAGAGCCTTAAATTGACATGTTGTTTACCTCTGGCTCTGAATACTTGTGGCACAGAACAAATAATTACAGTGTTTTTGTCATGAAAAAGTCAAGTGAGTGCTTTAGAATGTGAATTTAGGCTACATCCACACATACATGGGTATTTTTGAAAACTGAGATTTTCCTTTTTCGTTTAAAAAAAAAAAAAAATCCCGTCCACACGTGCAAGTTTTGAAAAATATCTCCGTCCACATGTCAACGCAAAAACTAAGTCAAATGCTGTCAAGAACATGCCAAATCCTAACCGTGTAGAAATGTTGGCCAATCAGAAGTCTAGAAGCCTGGGCGGGAAAGAGTAAACACGGTTTTGTGCTCTCACAAAACCTTTAGTACTTCTGAAAAGTTTTTGTTTTTCTGGAAAGGCAGCTAATTTTGTGTTACTTTTCAAGTGCCTTCATCATTTCAAATGTTAATAACCAAAGACAGTATTTTGAATTTGGAAACTGAAAATTTTACATTAGTCTGAGTGATTCGTAATCCCAAGTCACAGCATTGTGAAATATGGCTGGTGTAGACTTACAACTTAGGAATGGACAAAATGCATACAGCATACATGAATTTAATCTAAAAAAAAAAAAAAAAATTATTCAAAACCGACGACGACGTTGGCGTCGGGATTTGGGTCGTTAGCGCGTCTGTGTTGAATGTAGAAGCCACATCCGAAGTTCACTCTGACGCCTCTGTCTTTCTAAATGGAGGGACAATCACTGCGTGTGTGTATGTAAGCGTGTAAAAACTGCACATAGTAAGATTAACAGCAACAGTCGTTTTGTCTATATCCGCCATTGTACAAATTCGTCTCATGTAAACAATAACGTGACGCACAGCGTGACGTCAAAAAAGGCGCACACCTTTGACGTTCGTGAGTAAATCTCCATTTTCCTCGTCCACACGTATACGCAAACACTGAGTTTTCAAAAATCCCCACCCTGGCAGGAGTTTTTAAAAATCTCTGTTTTCAGTGATCCAAAACGCCGTTTACGTGTGGACGAAAGGCCAAACGCATAAAAAAATCTGCGTTTTCAAAAATACCCGTGTACGTGTGGACGTAGCCTTAGTATTATAAAGAAATTATGGCTTGTGTATGAATAAGCTGAACTTTAGAAATGATCACTCTCCTAAACAAATGCCAGTCTGGATTGCTAATTTTCAAGCTTGAGTTGATGGGCTAATTATTGTGCTTCAGAATACTCGAATAACTCATTAGTTCGCCTTGACATTTTATTTTTCTAATCTGTTAAGAAGCCTCAAGGTCAAAGCTCAGTTATTTTTATGTTAAATTTTAATTGCATTTAAATGTTCTAATGGGGTTCCATTTACTTTCTCTTTTGCATGAGTATCATAAGTGAGTAGTAAAGCAATTTGTTTCACATGTCTGAAAAAAAAAAGAGGAAAAAATACAAACAAGACATAGCAGCAGTGGCTTCTTAATTATACCAAAGTGGTAATCAAAGTGTACTTTGATTAAAACAGTGAATAAGAATAATAAGGCTGGTTCTATGAGAACATAAGGATTTGCTCTGTACTGCAGCAAAGAGAAAACCAAAGCACAATTAAGATTACTTGATGCAATGTGTTGAGCAAAATCTTATGAGGACCTTTCTTAACACATTATATATTAGTTTACCGTGGATGCAATTAATTCATTAACCAGAAAATTGTGTTTTAAATTACAGTAAGCCTTATTCTCAATAAACAGTGTTTAGTGCAATATTGCAAGCTGTGGGTCATCTGCTCTTTGTTAGGTACAGTACTGACTTCTTATGAGGAAATTAGTTTTGTGTAAAGTTGCCTTTTAAACAACAACAACTTGTTATCTGATTTTGTCAAGAAATGAAAGTGTGTGTGCACAGTTGGCTTTCTTAGTCAGACTGCCTACATGTTTGCCTTTTTTAGGGGTGTTGGTGACTGCAAATTTAAATTCAGTACTCTACTCTGCTGCGGGCCACAGACAAGCCTCAAAAGTGTCTGCGGCACAGGCTTGTGGTGAAAAAGGAGGAGTACATTAGCTATGTTACAAATTTTAAAAAAGAAACAACTTGAATTATCGCCTTATAGTTGTATGATTCTGACAATTAGTAAAGTTGCAGCTTTCTGTTCATGACGGTCTAGACACAGTTTAACATATGTATTACAGACCTTGAAGGAATTTAATAGGCCGACACCTAACATCAATGCCACCAAGATTTACCCTTCTGTGCATGATGTATAGTAACATTAAAACCTAAAACTACTTATATAACTATCCATATAATTTATGTAAAATAAATAGCATATCAAATTTATTATTTCAGCCGTTGCTCACCAAAGAATACTCAGTATTCTTCATTGTGTACAAATGTGCATTTCTGCAGAATTTGGATAAATTCTTTTAACTTGTCAAGCAATATTGTGTTTAAGAGAATAGGATGACGGTCACACTGACCCTGACCACCAAAACTTTTTCAGTTCGTTTCTAAATACAACTAAGTGTAGATGCAACTGAAAAATATTCCCTTAAGAGATGCGGCATGGACTACCAACTCCTGCTACGGGTGTCATACGTACTGAGGCGTTACAACCTTGAGTAAGGGGGGAATAACTTGGCTGCACACTTCACTGAAGGTCTCTCATAAGAAGATACAAAAAAACTGAAACAATGTGAATAAAGACCAAGTGTGTAATCATTGTGAATGGAATAACAGGGAACCAGGCTGCAATTTTTGAGTCATAAAGGCCAGCTCTGTTTGTTGGTGCATTTCTCAGTTTCACTCACTGGATGAAAAACATAAAAAAATATAAATTGAACATTCGCTTAACGTTTGTTTAATGCCAAATGCTGTGGGGTTAAGCCACACGGCATTTCCTCTACCAGACTAGAAAGCATCGCAAGAGTTTACACTTTCCAAGAAAACAAAATCAGGGAGGAAAAGACATCAGCTGAATCGTCCACGGATAAGAAACTGCTTATGATTGCCATCTATGTGTACACAACAGCATGAAAGAGAAAACAATGTTGCATGTCTCTGGTGGTGTTGTCACACAGCATGTTTGGTCTTACCTGCTCCACTTTTAGAAATGCTGTCTGTCATCTGTGCTTGTCTGCTCTGCTATTTGATCCCTGCTTTACACAATGGAGATGTCGCAGACTTGGATGCTCAAATGCACAACTGTGCTCCTCCCTTCAGGAAGGTCTTGTGTCTCTACACGGTGCCACTGACTTGCTAAACTCAACATGTGTTTTGTTGACATAATTACAGTATCACAGCACTATTTAATGCCTGCAAGTGTGCTGCAAGTTTGCCCTCCCATCTTAACTCAAAGCTCAAACACACCGCCCATTCTGTCAAGCCAACCCCTGAGTCAATAGAACATCCTGTCAGAGTGAATACCGCCTGCCAGCCTGTCAGGCAGCCCCACCAAAAGCCCAGTGGGAGGGAGAGTTATAGCCTCCCATCTGGAATGATCCTCTGGTCTTCAGAGGTCAGAAAAGACACAGCCATAGCTCCTTTGTGCAGGTAGCTGCTACTGTCGATTTCACAAAAGTGCCAGATGTGAAGGTGGAAAAATTGAATATTGAACAAAACTGATATTCTGATTATTTTTCTCCCTTTTTTTTGGGGGGGGGGGTGTTCAACTGCACTCAAGTCTTTACTTGAGTATAATTGATTAGGAGTGAAAGAGTAGCTCTTAAGCACACTGCAGGCATCGTATTACATCAGGAGACACCTGTGTGCACTCATTAAGTATTGTCGTGTCTTAGCTGTGTAAGATCCAGCAGTGGAAAGCCAGATTAATCTTGTCTGTAGTGAAGATGAGAAGGAAACCAGCATTGCTTCTGAGTTCTGACACTTTGTATCACAGCATGAATCATGTACTTATTCACCACCAGAAGGTAGCAACAGAAATCTTTTTTAATCCAGATTCATGATACAATATTAGAATTTAATGCTACATATGTGGCCTGATACTAATTTTATTAATTACAGTTCTACAATTCAAGCTAAACCCAAATAAAAGGAAATCTCAAAAATATTTTGAAAACAAAACTACTGGCAGAAAAGTGAATGATGCTGGCAGAGCTATTTTAGCAGTGCCCCAGACTAAAGGTATCATTAGCTATCAAAGATAGTGGCGCAGAAGGTCAGCGGATGGCAGGTATTGCTTGGTTTGAGTCTTAAAGGTGGTTCTGTCTGCTCTAAAGCTACATGAACACTTTTCTGTTGTTTCGCTATTAGAAGTGACCTGTCTAGGGTCAGATAAAGCACAGTCTCAAATGAATCCCCACGATCCCTGATGCTGCTTATCACGATTAGGTGGCAGGGGGGCTCAGGCCCCGTTTACACATATACGTTTTCCCTTAATAACGTATACTTTCCCCTTTGTTTGCAGAGAGATGTCGGAGATGTCGCCTCTGAAAACAATTCTTTCTAAAAACTCCGGCAAAAGTGGAGATTTTGGAAACGATGACGCATTTTAGTCATGTGATGCAGTCATGTGACCAATTCAACTAGATGGCAGACGGCATTGTACAGCAGTTGTTTTGTTTGCTCTCAATTTTGACAGCCCTGTTAAAGATTAATATCAGTTTGTACATGCTCCAGATAACTTTTCTTCAAAGAAGACGGAATGTAAAGTAAATAAGTAAATAAACGGCAGACGGAAATGACGCAGGTCGAATCGTCTTACGTTTCACGCATGCGCGGTACAGGAACGTAAGAGTTTTCGGAAACGATTGAAAACTCTTCAGAAACGATTGAAA
>VVHJ01060471.1:0-20836 GCA_015107715.1 Tylochromis polylepis | reverse complement strand
TAGACTGTGTGTGCGTACCTTTTTCTTTTTGTTATCTGGTAGGTCACTTACTGTACTTGTACCCTGCTTTATGTTATTTCTGACCTACACTGTTCTTTTGTTCTTTGTTCGATGGCTGCTTTTCTGATTTGTAAGCTATACGCCATATTTGTTAGTTTGTACAACTTTTTTTTTTTATTATTATTTAAAGAAAAGGTTTTGGGAAAGGGCCATTCTTTTGTTCATTTATATCTGTATTGTTTGAATTGTTAATAAAGTTAAAAAAAAAACCATGTTTAGCACCAGCTTAGCTAACTAGTGACAGACGTGCTAACTGAGTGGAAACCAAGGAGACTAAAACTGTAACCAGTGTGAGGGCTCACTGTTTCCTGCTCCTGGCTGCAGCAGTGAGTTCATGTAAAGAAACAAAGATGTACTGTCCACTGTCACTCGCTGTGTCTTCAGCAGTCAGTAGTTGTGTTGTTGGCTAGCTGCACTGAAACAGGAGATTGCTCTTGTTCGCTGTAATGTTCGGGTTCGGGGTTAGTCATGAATGAGGACGGTGTGGCCGAGAGCCTGTTTGTGTTCACCAGCTGCAGTCGGACGCTCCGACGGTACTGAGCGGCGCAATCAGCACTATTCATCTCATATTTCATGACGTTTCCTAAAATGGGCGTATTCATCTTTTGGGGCGTGTTGGATCAAAAGAAAAAAAAACATGACCACTCTTACCTCGAACTGGAGAAGACGTCTTTTTGACACCACAGAAATGAGAAGAGCTGGCGAGGGCACACTGGATTGTTTTTACACGTGCAGGCTGCTGTAATGTGAGCCCGAGCTAGCTGGGTGTGATTGATCAATAGATATGTAGGGGACTGTAACGGGATAAAAGACTTCTAATTACTGCTAGGTTGAGGATGGATGTTGAGCTGGAGCCAGTGCTGGACGATATATCGAATATACCCGATGTATCGCCAGTTTTTCCGCGTACGATGGTCAAAATGGCTTTATCGTAACCATCGAGTATAGGTCGCCATGGAAATATTAAGCTGTCTGCACGTAATTCCCTGTGAATTAATTTTGTCCCACACTCTGGGAGCGTGGGACACTGCACTGCTCTGAGCGTGTTTATATGGCGGCAGCGGGAGTGTGAGGCTCGCCGTCGAACGCGATGTGGTGATCTGTAAAACTATCGCAGCCAAAGGCAGCAGCAGCTGAAAAGTGGTCCACAGTAAAATGAAGAGTGTGTTAAACTGTGTGTGTGAACGTCTCCACACACACTGTGACTGTCAGTCGGCTTACAGACGCCGACTACACTTTTGTTTCTGTCACTTTTATATGTTATAAGCACAAAGAGCACCTTTGTCATTTCAGCTGTTTTGTTTGGTGTATTTTTTGTTGCTGCGATCGTTGGTCGAGCGTTGACCACAGAGACAGACGTCACTGGTGAAACGCCTCTGTGTGCAGCTGATGGTTCAAATAAAAGTGTGTCAGTGCAACTTTAGGCACTGTATGGTTAAATATAGCATTTGTTTTTGGAAGTTATTTAAACATATCGTGATGTAGGCCAAAAATATGGCGATTGTCGTCGTATCGCCCAGGCCTAGCTGCTGCAGCGTGTGAACGTGTAGAGGAGCAGAGCAGCGGCGAACTGAGCAGAGAGTCCAGGCGGCGTCCGACTAACCCGAGCCGATAAAGAGTGAACTCGGCCGGACGGGTTTCGGGCCCGAGGAGGCGGAGCTGCAGACTGAGGCGCGGCGGCGCGGTGATGATGATAACCTTTGACTCTTCTACAGTAGTTATTTAAAATGTGTTCCTTACGTCTTTGTGGCCAGCTGTGAGGTCCAGCCTGTTTCACAGTGACTGCTCTGTTTTCATTGTAAACGTGTTAGCCACTGTTCTGTGTTCTTATGGAGTAAATGACAGTCTCGTGTTTTTATTTTATACTCTTTACTTTGTGTGAGTCTTCCTGCCCCCCGCCCCCCGATCTGATGCAGCAGCTGTGTCTCAGTAATCAGCGAGTTACTGATCGCGACTCTTCAGCCGCTCTGAGTGTGTCGGGCACACCTGAGGACAGGTGCTTTGATGCTGGTCCACGGCTGGAAGCAGAATCACGGATGTGAACCACCACAGAAGAAAGCCAGCGGCGCTTCCAGCGGCGTGGCAGAGTGTAAAACCACTCCCTGTAAACTGGTCAGAGATCAGAAAGCTGCAGGCCCGCCCACCCCGACCCTGCCGCCGTGTTTTTACTGTCTGAGAGTCACACGCTGGATCCACAAAGGATTCTGGGATCGTCCTTGTCGTCAGATCTGGACACTTGCAGGGTTATCTTCTGACCCTGCAAGTATAAGGAACACTTTTAATCCATGTTTAGAGGCCCCACCCACAGTCAAACCCTCCTCACTGTGTGTGTGTGTGTGTAGTTGCAGTATCACGCTAGTTTGGCCTCCAGTTTGTTGAACCAGCAGTCGCTGAAGCGATCAGCCAATCAGATGGGAGCTTCAGCCAAGAGACGGCCCAAAGTCCAACCCAGTACTCTGGTACTGCCTCCACAGTGAGTACTACTGCACAAAATACTACAACAATGCTACTGTACACTATTTCAGTATCTTTATGCTGCGGTCTCCTGGTTTATACTTTCACACTAACACACCTGTCACAGGTATGTGGATGATGTCATCTCTCGCATCGGAAGGCTGTTTCCTGATATGACCATTGAGCTGTTCAGACCCAACGGGACATCGGCTGTGCTGCTGGTAGTAAAATACACATTTAAACACACTTTGTGCCCACAGGTGTTTTCAGACCAGGTAACAGGTGTCTGTCTCACCTGTCTCTGTCCCAGGTGACTCTAGGGAAGGTGTTGAAGGCCATCGTTGTGATGCGGTCACTGTTTATCGATAGAACTGTTGTTCGAGGATTCAACGAAAATGTTTACAACGAGGATGGAAAGGTGAGTGTTCACCTGACGGGTAACAGCTGATTGTGTGTCCGAGGTAACCATGGTAAGCTGTTCTTTTGTCCTTGTCAGCTGGATATCTGGACCAAGTCTCAGTACCAGGTGTTTCAGAAGGTAAGAGTCACCTGTTCTCAAATGAATAGAAGTTGATATCTGGGCCTAGCATACAGAGCCCTGATTAGCCAGGTTGTTGCAGGTAACCGACCACGCCACCACCGCCCTGCTGCACTACCAGCTGCCTCAGATGCCAGACGTCGTCGTGCGGTCTTTCATGGTGAGAGTAATCGTCATCAGAGTAATGTGATTACCCTCTGTCTGTCTCTGACGTGTTTGTCTGCCCCCCTCAGACCTGGCTGCGGAGCTACATAAAGCTCTTCCAGTCGTCATGTCAGCGTTGTGGCCATTTCCTGCAGGACGGACTTCCTCCAACGTGGAGGGACTTTAGGACCCTGGAGGCATTTCATGACACCTGTCGCATGTAACGGGACGCTTCCTGTTCATCTGTAAAGTTCTTCTGTGTTATGTAAAGGTGTTTAAATAAAGTTTGTTTTGTACAGATGTGATTGATGTCTGTTGAGCCGTGAGCCCGTTTATGGCTTACATTTATTTATATATTTGAAAAAAGTTGAGTCAAATTCCTTATTTTTGTGCACAAACTTGCCTAAATAAGATGATTCTGATAAATATTACACACACACACAGAGCACATGTATCATATGTATGGACTTTGTTAGTTAAGGGACGTGAGTTGCACTTGTTTGAATCATATCTGTCTAATGGATTCCAGATAGACAGAAACAGTTTTTAAAAAGTCAGCCACACTAACAAATATGATAGATGGACTGAAATACTGCAGTTACCTCAGGAGGGCTGCTCAGCCTCCTGAGGAAGTGCGTCCTCTGCTGAGCCTTCTTCACCAGGTGTGTGATGTTGGGATTCCAGGAGAGATCCTGGACTTCAGTTCAATTCATCCATTTTCTTCTGGTTATTGAATTCAGTGACCCAGGGGGCTAGGCTGGGCTGCTGACCTGGATGTGTCGCCGGTCTGTCACACCTACTGCGTTAACCCCATGGACGTTTCTGGCCTTGAAGAGGAAGCCGGAGAGACCCCACGCAGATTGTGGATTTGAACCCAGGACCTTCTCGCTGTGAGGCTGGAGCGTGATCCATAACTGTCACGCTGCTGACTCTGCACAGGGGAGTCATTGATGTCTGTGGATGTTTAATGAGCTTCGTTCACATGCTGACCTTTGCCCTTTAACAGGTGACCTGCCGATATGTGATTGAACAGCTGAGCATTTCAATAAAATAACGTTAATATTTTTTCATCGTTAATTCCTACAGACTGATAATCGATGGATTCTCCTCATTGGTCTGAGGCTTGAAATGTTTCCATGTACTTCATATTAATGGCAGCTGTATTACCGATCACTCACTCAATCAATAATCAGTATTTAATCAATCAATGAATCAACCGGTCAATCAGTCAGCAGCTTTGATAAAGATGAATTATGGGTATTTCCAGCTCTCAGCAGCATCTGTAGGTGGCCTCTAAACCTCACACCTTTATTTTGAAGGACTTGGTGTGGCTGTCGGCTGATATAAGGTGACTGCAGCACACCTGGACCTGGACTCTACTCACAGTAGAGTCACACGTTCTTAAACTTCTTTAGATTTTAATGTGAGTTTAAAATAAAAATAATCCTGGTTTCCATCTGAAGGCTTTTATGTTGAAGTATCATCACTGCGAGCAGTAAAGGGTTAAAGTGTTTCACCTGGAGGACAGGTGAGGCTCGTTACCAGACTGGGGTAGGATCAGTCATTGATTCAGTCTCTTCTGTAACTCGCCTTTATCATAGTCCCAAACAGGTGAGTCACACCCAGGATTTTTTTTTTATTATCCAGCTTCACTGAACTAGCCAGCATGCTAAGGTCATCAGGCCTGTAAGTCAATAAGTCCAGGTAAGCAGCAGTTCAGAACTTACCTGCTGCTTACCTGCATCTTAAACATGAAGGACACAGGCTGATGATGTCATCTGGGTGGTGTTTATGTGAGTCTAAAACTAAAAGGTCCTGAAGAGGGACTACAGACAGATCATGTGATGTGTGTCATCATGTGATCTGAACAAAGAGGAACAAAAACCTGTGAAGGTGAAGTGTTTGTGCTGCACAGGTGATCCACTGTAACTCCTCCCTCATTCAGGTGGACTAATTCGTGGTTATCCTAAACACAGCGGCAGACTTAAAGTAATTCGATCACTCTGACCACTGTTCCTGCGGTAATCCTGAACACTTTCGGGCTGTTTGTATCACATCTGATTAATTTCATTGATCCACACTGTTTTATGGCTCTCTTCTCCCCTCTGGTGGATGATCTGTGCACTGCAGGCAGCTACAAAAATCAGTGATATCTTTCAGTTAAAAACTTTAAATATCAAATATAACAACAAATCCTAATTAAGGTTTTCTGCTGAAATTGTGTGAAAATCAGTTTTATTTCATGAATCACTCTCCTGGTCAGCAATCTGATTTAAAAAGATTTAAATCCTAGGAATTAAAATAATAATAAAGAAACATGAAACCTGCTCTCGTGGTAATCGTTGTGCTACAGGTTTAAATAAAGTTTCTAAAACGTTTAAACCCGAAACATTTTAAAATCTATGATTTTAATTTTTGTGCTCCACAAAAGTTTGATTGATAATATGCTCAAAAAGACAGAGCAGGCCAGGTGTGCAGCAGGTGATGTGTTTGGTGGAGGATTTTTTAAAATTACATTTTAATAAAAATAATTACAATTTTTCTTTTTAAAAAGAGAGAAAGTCCAAATGAAGTTTGTTAAACCCAGCTGTTGAAGTTCTGACCAACATCTGCTTCACAGGAGATGGAGGCTGAGAATGGGGCGGGGCCGAGCCCTGGTCAATATACAGAGTCCGGTCCTAGTTCTAAACCTGATCTTGATCTAGGTCCTGGTTCTCAGTCAGAGCCAGGTGATGGGCTCTGTGATCCTGTGCCCGGATGGTCTGATGAGGTTCTGGTCACCATCGACTCAGATGCTCTGACGGCGGCCTCACCTGAAGGAGAGGCTGCAGGTCTGAAAGACCCGGACCCAGAGCTGAGGAACTGCAGCTATGTAGAGAGACACCGCAGGTACTGACAATTATTGTAAAGGCCACTTCCTGTGTTGTGATGTCACTTCCACTGCCTTTGAAAGGTAATACGAATAAAGGTTTTCGAATCATTGTTAGAGGACAAAATTTAAGGGGTGGAGCTTCTGTCCTCAGGTGACAAACATGGACGATGTCATGTCCCTGACAGGAAACGCATCACACAGAGCTGCAGCATGCTGTGTCGTCTGCTGCCCACAATCCAAGGCAGCCATGTTGACATGGTAACAGTGCTGGAGATGACGGTGGCGTTCTTGGGGACAGTTCAGGAAGTAGTCCCAGCCGAGGACCCAAACATACAGGTAAACACCAGGAAATAGACCCAGCCCAAGACGCACGGCATGAAAGCCTATATCTGTGATTGTTGGGATGTCATCAGATGATTCAGTCTGAAGGATGATGACTATAGTGATGAGGGTGTTGTGATGTGATCGTCAGCTGTGTCCTCCCGCCACCCTTCATGCTCATTGGCTGTCGCAGAGTCAGAAGAACAGGGAGGCGGGACAAAAGATGGCAGCTGACCAGAAGCAGAGGAAGGTGATCAGGTGAGACGAAGGTGAGGTGATCTCCTTATGCCACTGATCACAGTTATCAGTACAAAATGAATACATAACTGAAGGGTATCCAACACATCTGACAGGCAAGGAGGCGCCTCACTGATGAAGACGAAGAAGAGGAGCAGGAGACGGACACTGAAAGTACAGTGATGACATCATCCTACTGTCACCATGGCAGCTGTCCAGTTGGTTTAGTTTAAGACTTTTATTTTGAAAGGAGTGATTTCCTGTACCCTTGGTTAGAGGAGGAGGAGGAGGATGATGAAGATTGATTTTTGTTTTTTCGTCAAGTGAAAAAAGTTTAAAGTAGGTTGTGCTTTCTGTCTGTGAGCTGCAGGAATTCAAAATAAAAGTTTTGTGGGGTTTTCGCACAAATGATTCCCATGATGAGTGTTTAAATGAGGAGTCAGCATGTGACCAGGGGTGTCCAACTCCAGCCTCGAGGGCCGGTGTCCTGCAGGTTTTAGACGTGCCCTCGATCCAACACCGCTCATTTAAATGGCTAAATGACCTCCTCAACATGTGTTGAAGTTCTCCAGAGGCCTGCTAATGAACTCATCATTTGATTCAGGTGTGTTGACCCAGGGTGAGATCTAAAACCTGCAGGACACCGGCCCTTGAGGCCTGGCGCTCCCCACCCCTGCTCTAGAGGAACGACACCACCTGAGAGAATCTCTGGCTCACCTCCTCGTGGACCGCCTCCACTTTTGGGTTACTGCCAGTCCGTCGGAGACCAGCACCGGGTCCATTGCTCGCCATGGTGGCGTCCGACTTGGATCTCTGGTGGGTCCTCCTAGACGGGGAAACAAACACCTCGGCTTGCCCCTGTCCAGGGCCAAACATGGAAGAGGCCTCGGCGTTGCAGCCATCGTGTCTGTGATGGCGGTGGCGGCGGTGAGACGGCGAGGATGCAGGGCTGTCAGATGGGGGGGGGTTGAGCTCGTCGGACAAGATGAGCTTCCGGAGTTTGGTCCCTCTGGAGTGGCGCTGGGTGGAAATATGCATGTCGGAGGAGTAGGCGCCGAGCAGCCAGGCAGAGAGCAGTGAGAAGGTGATGCTGGCGCTGCAGCGGTGGATCTGACGGACACAAACACCTGCGTGAGATCCCCCACCCCGACTGTGACGCAATTAAACGGGTCACAGACCCCTGTTCTCCTTTAGCAACACTAGCTAACATTAGCTTAGAAATGGGGTGCAGCTAGCCTAAACTTAGTGACTCAGCAGGTGCAATCGGGTGTGTGAGGACTCACCAGGTACGGTCGGATGGCGTCGCCCACCTCAGTGTCCATGTGCACGTACATATTGAGCAGCTGCGGCAGGTAGAAATCGACCTCGCTGTCCAGGAAGCTGAAGAGGCGGTTCCCGATGTACGCCTGCACACCCGGCTCCTTTGACTTATACAGGTAGGAGATCGCCATGGAGACATCAAACAGCTTGGACTCAAACAGGCGCAGCAGCCACGACTGCTTTGATGATGATGGCGGCGAGGAAGACTCTGGCCGAGCCGAAGGACGCAGGTCAGGCTGGGACGGCGTGTTGGCGTCTTCCTCGTCTTCCTCTTTGATGGAGCCGGCGTCTGGGGTGATGAGCTGGGTCACGGCGCTGCGCTCTGCCACATCTGCTGGGTGCTGCCGCTGATCATCCTGCAGCTTGACTTTAAGGAGCACTTCCTGGCACGCCTTCAGCGCCACCTCCGGGTCGATGACTGGAACAACAGGACAGAGAAATCGATTTGGATCAAAACTAGCAGTGGATCTAGAGGTGTTCCCCTTTGTAGCTTTTAAAAACCCTGAATAGTCCTTCACGTTCAATTTGCAAGTTACCATGATGGCGATACTGTGGCCCCACCCACACCTCGCTCCAGATTCAGCCTAAGCAGTGAATATTTTGGACAGTTCACTGGTTTCCTCTCCTTGTTACCTTGTTCGACACCTAGGTCCATCTCCATGGCGTCCTCTGATATGACGTCCAGCGGAGGACTTGGTCCTCGCGGGTCACCGCCACCGCTCGACGTGCCTCCGCTGCCGATGCCCTCGCTGGCGCTGCTGCTACCGAGGCTGCAGGTGCTGCCGATGCTCCCACTAGGGGAGGAGCTGCGGGGGCTGGCACTGGGAGAGGAGGCCTGCTCCCCGTGGGTGGGTGGAGGTAGCTGCAGCTGAGGGCGGGTGTGACGGTGATGGCGAGTGAGGAAGTCTGAGGAACTCTCAGAGCAGGAGGAGGAGGAAGAGGAGGCGCTGGAGGGGGAGGAGGGGCAGGAGAAGGTGGTAGGAGAGGAGGATGAGGCGGGGGGAGGGGGTGATGCAGAGTGGGAAAGGCGGAGCGTACGCAGAGCCGGAGACCCTTCGGCATCGGCCATTTTGGAAGGGGAGTCCTACAGAGAGACAAAGAGAACACGAATCGCACAACACACCTGAGAGGATTCAAGCTCCACCTACCCGTTTACCTAACCCCGCCCCACAAACACACACACACACACACACACACACACACACACACACACACACACACACACACAGATCAGCGAGGATGAGGTCACATGACTCCTGGTTTCAGCTTGTCATACTTCCTGTTATACAAGAAACGTGTGACAAGTCAGTCGCACGTGACAAAAAGGTGGTGCAGACAATGCTATGTACATCTTTTGAATACAGTCTTTGAGCTTGATCTTGTTGCTCTGCAGAGATCAGTGAGAGCGTTTGAGTGTGTGTGTGTGTGTGTGTGTGTGTGTGAGAACGTCAATGTGATGTCAATGCGTCGCCTTGTTTTTACAGCGTCACATTGACCAATCAGGGCTCAGACACGTCCAAATGGTCCACACTGAACACCTTCACCTGAAACAAACTGCTTTAGCTCTGCTGTCTAGCTTACTCCTGACTGAATTGTGGGTTGGCATACCCATATCCTGTAAGACTGTTCAATTTTTGGGGGGTGGCCAGTGCCCCCCCTTGGTGACGCACCTGTATAGGGGACTGTAGTTAGACAAAAGATGCTTTAGATCATTAGTTATTATTAATCTCTGGCTCTCGTCCACGGCGTGTCTTCACCCTGTCACCCCCGCCGGTCACGTCAGATGCCCACCCCTTTCTTTGTATTAATGCTTACAATGTAAAGCGGCTCGAGGCAACTGTTGTTGTGATTTGTCGTTATATAAATGAAATTGAACTGAATTGAAAAAAGATGTGATTTTGGGCCGGAGCAGAGCGGGTCAGAGCGAGGAGTGTGTGATTGAAGGCGTGCAGACCAGCGTGGGAACCATGGCTGACCTGAACACTGTCCAGAGTGTGGAGACCTAAACAGAGCGCGTAAAGAAATCAGAGCAGAGCTGAGGAGGTGAAGCTGCAGGTTCCATGATCGAAGGCTGCGGTTGAGACGAAAAACAAGAGTTATTTCAAATGTGCACTCACGCACAATCATTTTATACTTCTGTTAGATGTGCTGCTTATTCTTCTTTGTTGGTTATTTCTTTATGTGCATTTTAAGTTTCCCTGTATGGAAATGACCTCAGTCACTGATAATAAAACCCCAGAAGGGTACTGCTACTGAGTACTGTGGCCTGTACTCACAGTACTGCATGTCACGGGTACTTAAATAAGACCCTGTTACTGCTGACACGTCACGCACGCTCTCGGCGCACATTATGGACTCGGTTTGATTCGGATCGATTAATCGGGCCTCTGATGCAGAACTCAAACTGTGAAGAAGAGGAGGAGGAGGAGGAGAGCCGCTCCCTCCTGATGAAAACAAACCGGGGTAAGGAGCTTCAGCCCGGAGCTTAACCCGGGCCTGCCGAACCTGCTAACAGCTAACCCGAACAGTCACAAAGAGGGCCGAGACGGAAAAACGACCCGAGGGTAGCAGCACCTACCCGGGTACCGAGGCGCTTTCAGCCGCCTTTAAAGCTCCGACACTCGGCCTTCAGTCCGCTCCGTCCCGGGCTGTCCCGGTTCTTCGATCCGGTCCTGGTGCCGCGCTTAGTCCAGGATTTCAGGGTCGGGCCATCTGCTCCGGGTTTGTGGCCTGGCTCGGTTCGGCTCGGCTTGCTTTAAAACTGCTGTGACGCAACATCTGTAAAGACAGCAACTGTACGTAACGATCGGAGCTTCCGGTGGTCCTTACACAATAAAAGCACGCAGAGGAAAAAATAAAAGCACCTGAAGACATCCGGGCCACTGACAGTAGGAAAACATGAGTGACGATGTGGGGGGAGAAAAAAGGAAAGTTCCTCACATCAAATGTCTGAGAAAAATGACACATTAGCATTTTTTTGGTCAAGGAAACTCGTCTCTTTGCCAACATTAGATGAACTAAATCAAATTATACTTTTCAACTGGATTTAGCAACAAAGAAAGATCTGTGACTTTAACTTAAGCGTCTTTGAGGGGACGTCTCGGATGAGGTGGTAGTCTTTGTGTACCAACAGGACAGTCGACGCCTTCGAGCTGTGGGCAACCGGTCCTCACGGTGTGGAGCTAACAGGACACTTTTCTCACAAATTTGCCACTTTAATGTTGACTTTTATTCCCTCTGCCAAAATGTGTAGAAACAACGGTTATTAACCAGCCGCGTGTCTGTGTTATTAATACCCTGTGACGAGAGTAACATGAAACAGAAAACACTCAAACACATGTTCGTGTTTCAGTCCAGGGGGTTGATGTGGACATTATGGAGGACTCCAAAAAGTTGATCCTGTTCATCTGGACGTAGCGTTTTCAGTGCGAGAAACGTTTCGTCACTCATCCAAGTGACTTCTTCAGTTTCAGCTGACTGCAGTTTGGAGGACTATAAATACCTTGGAGTACACACTGATAATAAACTGGACTGGGTCAAAAACACCACTGCGCTCTACAAGAAGGGCCAGAGGCATCTCTGAGGTCTTTCAACATCTGTGGGACAATGCTCAGGATTTCTATGAGTCTGTCGTGGCCAATGCCATCCTCTATGCTGTTGCATGCTGGGGCAGCAGGTTGAGGGTCGCAGATGCCAACAGAGTCAATAAACTGATCCACAAGGCCAGTAATGTTGTGGGGACGGAGCTGGACTCCCTTAAGGTGGTGTCAGAGAGGCGGATGTTGTCCAAGATAAGGACAATGCTGGACAATACCTCCCACCCACTCCATGATGTGCTGGCCAGTCACAGGAGCACGTTCAGTGAGAGACTGAGATTACCCATAATGCACCAGTGACACAGGAAATCATTCCTGCCTGTGGATATCTCTGTACGACACACAGTGCAGTACTTACACACTGGTACACATACTCTACAGAGAAAACAACAAGGTTTTACAGGTTAATGTAAAATGTCAGTGATATATATTTAATCTGTAATATTCTGGATATTTATAATTGAGCTATTTGTGTATATTAGAGTTATTTCTTATATTTTGTAACTTTGTAATATATTGTATTATTTAATTTAGTTAAATCTGTTACTGTTCTGATTCTGATGATTTTTATCATTTATTCAGTAAAGAATTAAAAAAATAAAATGAATAATTTTGAAAGACACATCAGTGACTGAAAATCGGGTCAGAATTCGTCATATAAAAACTTTACTTTTATTGACATGACCTTTGACCGCTGTCGCTTATTTTAAAGGGGTCATTACGTTTCTGACTCATTTTATTTAAACAGTCGTTCGTCCTCGAGCTTATTTCTCTCTCACGTCAGACACAGTTTTGAAACAAGTTTCACTTCTGATTTCTTTAAAGCTGAAATTCAGTTATCACCACTTTTCTCTATACTTTTATTGATTAACCACATTTTTATGCTTTTATTATCTGAGATCAATAGTAATAAATTACATGTTTTTGACTCTGAGATTATTCTGAGCCTTCATGGCGGCGACATTTATCAGGATCTGTAGAGACAGCAGCTGTACGTAACAAGCAGCTCCTGCCCCTTAGGTGGTTCAGGCTGACGAAGCTTTTATTTTGAAGTTAGGCTGGCATCAGAGTAGGTGCTCTGTTTTGGTTCTGTTTCCTGTTGGACCAAAACTATTTCCTTCCTGTCCTCCCACACAAAAGCCCTTTCATAGTAAAAGCCTCAGGTACTCAGACTGTAAACACACCCTCTGACTCAGAGCACCTCCAGCAGGCTGACAGGGGAACGGCACAGAGCAGAAAGTGGGTCAAAGGTTAAAGCAAGAAAAGTCCGTGGGTAAGGAGCTCTGATGATGAGCTTGATGGAACATCTGCAGACCTTAAACATCTGTCTCAGCTGCTTGATTTATGAGAGTCCATCAGTGAATTATAATTATTATAATATTAATTATGTCTTAATATGAGACTATATCATTTAGCTCCTCGCAGGAGTTTATCCACCTCTGTGAGATGAATTATTATATCAATACTGTTCAAATGTGGACCTCACCGGAAAATCCAGCCGTTGGCCATAACGGAGCGCCCGTGTGAGCCAGGCGGCAGGTGATTTACGCACAATCAGCTGACGCGATCAGCTCCATTTTATGCAATAAGATAAACTTTCTGTTCCCAAACACATCCAGACAGTTTACAACATAACAGCCCACCACATGCTCCTTCAAAGTTGAGGATTTTTATTTGTCCTCATGTAAATGTGTGCACTCCAGTGTTTTCTTCCAACAGGACACCCAACAAACAAAAAGTGTAATATTTAATAATATTTGCACATTTAATAATATCCAGAGTCAGTGCCTTGTGGTTGTTTCGCCTCAGCCAAACAGTTAAGTGTGGTTTACATCCATGTCTGTCCAATCATGACACAGTGTACACATGTAGTCAGTTATAGCCACTCACCTTTGATTAGTGAATTGGATTTGCTTCATCAGTGAATCCGAGTGAACATTTGTCCTGGATTAACTCTGTGAGCTCTTTACTTACAGTATAATGTGCTTTGAGACAAGATTTGTTGACTGTTCGTGCTATATGAATAACACTGAACAGATCTAAAGAAGGTGTTCCTGAAATTTGGGTTTATTAGAACAGGACGGATGGATGACCACAGCCCTCTCAGCACAGGGCTCACAGGACTTTCTCCCCATATAATAAATAAAAGACAAAATTTACTATACTAATCAAGATATAGTTATGATTTAATCACATTAGCTCTACAAGGTCATAAAAATATCCCACATACTAGAAATGATCTGCTCAGCATTTCATAAATTACATTTTTAACAAGTGTTGGAGTGAAAACACAGTTACAGGGAGAATGTGTCTGTCTGCAAATAGTAACTAAACATTTTTATGTGCTACAAAATGGACATAATGAGAAATATGCTGAGGTAAAACTAAACGTTCAATACTATTAGTCTATGCTGGTCAGCTAGCTAAAACTCTTTACTTTAGCAGCCCAAATCAGAGGCTAACGTTAGCATCAGCCAGGAAGGTCTAAAGCTAAAACTAGGGTGAGTGTAACTTTGCCTGAAACCCTTTAAAGTCTACAGTAGAGGCAACTGTAAAACGTAAGTATTATTATAGAGCTTATTATTTCTTCCTCTCTATACAGTGAATTTTTCCACTTTTCCAACTTATCTACTTTCGCTAATTAGCTAGCTAGCTAGCAGTCTCAGCTGTGTAAAACGCAGAGAGAAGCAGACAGCTAACTATAGTGTTTATAAAAACTGGTGTCATAGCGAAAAATGGTTTTAATATTAACTAAAATGGAAAGCTTAAGTCATGTTAAACCTAAATAATGATCATTTTCAAAATGAGTAAGCAAAATATCTGGATACGCACCGGCTAACAAATAAATTTACAAATGTTTCTAAATAAAAGAGTCTTTTAAAAAACATTATTTTAATAAAAGAAAAGATGAGCTTTACTATTTACAACAGAAATGTGAAGGCAGTTTCCCCAACTCCAGAGTACAAACCTGAAAGAAGCGTAATGGCTGCACTGGCTCTTATTTTTCCCTCCTTTTGGGGTTCTTGTTTCCACAATGCATTGCAGTAGTTGAGAAATACAGAACCTGTAAATGATTAATATGGAAAATTCCTTCACATTTATACAGTAATGTTTTTTTTAAATTTTTTTACACTGCATATATTCTTTATTTACCCAGTTAAAAAGTCTCATTGACATTAAAAATGTCTTTTTTAAGAGAGATCTTGCCAAGAGGGCAGCAGAAATTGCAACAAATATGACAATTCAATTAAATTTTATTTATACAGCACCACATCACAACAACAGTCTCCTCAAGCCACTTTATATTGTAAGGTAGACCCTACAATAATACATACAGAGAAAAACCCAACAATCATATGACGACCCCCTATGAGCAAGCACTTTGGCAACAGTGAGAAGGAAAAACTCCCTTTTAACAGGAAGAACCAGCCTCAGGGAGGGGCGGCCATCTGAGAGAAGGAAGACAGGATAAAGACATGCTGTGGAAGAGAGCCAGAGATTAATAACAAGTATGATTCAGTGCAGAGAGGTCTGTTAACACATAGTGAGTGAAGAAGAAACACCCAGTGCATCATGGGAATCCCCCAGCAGCCTGGAAACAGGCCCCTCCCCTATTGCAGTCTAGATTTGCCTTCATTACATTACAAATTTCAAACCTGACACTATTAACATTCTATGGCTTGGAAAGAGAGAGACGGACAGGGAGACAGATTATAGATACTGACATATTTACAAACTCACACATACAGAACCACACATATTCATTACTGAAATGAAAGTCCTGTAATGAATAGTTTTACAATTACTGATAAATTGTTACTCAAATACACGAAAGGTACCAGGAAGTAAAAGGAACCGTGGTTTCTTTTGAAACTGACCAAGCAGTAGTGTAACGCAGACTGAGCCATAGTCAAAGATAAGGCTTGAGACGTTATTGTCAGAACCTCTGTGTCTCTGCTTGAAAGACAAGGAGCCTCGCAGAGCTGTGACAGTAATTATAAGCACATTCAAGTGAGTCTCTGCAGGTATCTGTATTGCAGTGGAATTATAACTGAGACATAAAAAAATATATATATATATATTTCTGTGGGCTAGTTTCAGCATGTAACTGTGGCAGCGTGTGGTTTGTGGCTCAGCTGCAGGGGGTGGAGCAGTGGGTTTAGGGTGTGGCGTCAGGAGAGGCTGACTCACACAGCTGACCTCCATCATCTGATCATGCCCCCACATTTGAGTATGTCGCCGGGACCAGCGGACAGAACTGTGCGCGGCGTGAAGCAGGAGGAGGACAGCTGGAAATAAAAACACTTAACCGACAACGCTGTGTGGGTGGGTCCTTTATCGTGTCACAGTAACCACAGCCATGATCTTCATTCTGTCAGCTCTAAATATCCCACTAAGCTATGAGTGCAGAACAGTTATCAGTGGGGAAGCCCTTTCTCATCGCTGGGGCAAGAAAAAGCTCACGTTTTGTTAAGGACGAGAGATAAACACCATCCATCCATTCTCTTCCACTTATCCTTGTCAGGGACGCCGGGGGAGGGGGGTGTTTAAAAAAGCAAAATCAAGGGATGTCATATGGCCCTCTTTTTGTTCCTCATTCTATTAGCAGTAGTGCTTCTTTATTTTCCCTCATGAAAACGCTGCTGCATAGTGGACACAATCTCCGCTTGGTATATTCATGGAAGGAAATGTATATTAAAAGATTTAGTCAGAAAGAGCTGGATAATAACTGATTCACATGTTGTTCTACTTCATTTTTATATTTTACGTTTCCTTGGGGCTGTAAACACAGCTGTGACATGTGTTAAATGATTGTTATGGTAAATGCCGGGATACTACATACGATGATAAATGTCATATATAGAAAGCAGTCTTTGGCATTAGCTGTGTCCCTTGTTTCAAACAGAAAAGAGCTCAGTGTCTGAAGAGATCATCGATGCACTAACTGCAATTCTGCTGTGTACATTAGAGCTGTCACATATCATACTCAGGATGTATTTGTAGATGCTCTGCTGGTTCATTTCTTAGACAACAAAACAGTTTGTTGTGAGATTTGTTTTCATCTCTGAATGCTCCAGTACAGTCATCTTTCAAGTGGATTTCCTGGTTTTCCTTTGATGGATGAGACGACTTGCGGCTCTGGCACCAACTGTTCCTCCTTCAGTATGTTAAAAATCAGAAGCAAGCATTGCTGTGCAAGCAGCGGCTTGAACTGCTCAGTATTGATTGGAATGCTCTTCAGCAAGATTATTTCTCTTCATGCATTATTTGGGGGTTGAACCTTGAAGTGTTGCATGGATTTATAGAATTCAAACTGTGCAGCAATGTGAAAATATAACCACTAATGAGAAGAAAAACACAAATAAAACAGAAACCATGGTCATTCCTGGTTCAGACTCAAATGCAAACTCAAGAGGCCTAGATATGCAATGTGCTTTGATTCAGTGGGTGGCTTATTGTGAAGCCTTACCTTCACTTACCTTCAGGTGAGAGTGAACATGAGTGGCACTCTGCTAGGACTGTCATTAACTGCGGCTAAGTACTGGAAGGGGATGGGATCACATGACAAGCGAGGGAAACAAACCTTGCCGCTGCACGTGGTTGACCACTGAGACAGCAGCACCTGCACGAAAAGCCCTTCTTAGAGAGACGCGTTTGTCGATGTTCTGTAATTTTTTCAATTATATGTTGTTGAAAGCTCAAAATATTTGCATTCCATCAACCTCGTAGCGGACGTGGGGCTGTTTTGTTCGTGTCAACATTTAAAAGCCATCACATGTAAATTTAAAGCAAAATACAAAAGCAATACAAACTGAACGACCCTGAACACATCTGCTTTCAATACAGCCTGTGTCTTTTCACTTATGTATGAATGCAGACGAAAAAGAAAAGGTAAACCTTGGACCAATTCCCTTTAGCTTCTCACACCTACAGGCTATGAGAAACTCAAAGGCCTCATGTGCTCCAGGCACACATTTCGACTGTCTTCGAAGACTCTTTTATAGAGTAAGGATATCCAAGTTTGTGGTTCGCCTATGATTAAGGAAAGGAACCATGAAGTAAAACGAGAGATTTAGTCATCTTGTTACTTAAGTTCTATTTAATCTGCTCAATTCAATTCACTTTTATTTACACAGCGCCAAATCACAACAACAGTCGCCTCAAGGTGCTTTATGTTGTAAGGTAGACCCTACAATAATACATACAGAGAAAAGCCAACAATCATATCAGTGCTGTCCTGTATAGAAGCACGATTTACGTGCATTTCTTGACTTCATTATGTTAAAGTGAATTCAGTTCCAGTGCAGCTCTGTGGTTGTTTTGAGCATCGCTTGGAGCATGTCTCAGAAAGATAAAAAGGTCAGTGACACCGTGTTTTAGGTTTGGTTCGTTCAGATTGTTTTCTTGACCTTGTCCACCAGATCGAGCAGTCCGTCAGCAGCGTTCAGCTCACACGAGACAAGCTTCCTCAGTTCCTCTTCACTTCTCTCTTTCAGCTTTGCCTCATGTTAACTCTTCTTCTGTAAATGTACTTTTTCAGTCATTTTGTTCACACCATTTTCTTGGCTCTATTTCATTTCCTATTAGCTTTCATTTTCATATTCCATCTGCTATTCTTTCACCTATTTTTCCACTTATTATTATAAATTATAATATATATTATTATATATTGTATTTATATTAAATTCTCGTTTTGTCTCTTTTCTGCAACCTCTTCACATAAACCCTTTCTCTTTTTCCTTGTTTCCTTTGTCCTTTGCCTCCCTTACATCATTCATTTTCCTCTCAGTCCTCCCATCTTCATCATCATCACCCACTTGTTTCCCAGCACCACCTCTTGTGGCCTAAAAAAACACAACGCTGCAGTTGCAAAGATTATGGTGTTGTGAAATGGCCCTTAAACTCAGATGACAAAACATTTTGCAGTAGCAGTCCACTGTCTGTATCTTGTCCAGGATTAATTAGACCTAAATGTAGAAAGGAAAAACAAACATGCAGTTTACTTGATTTTTTTTTTCTTAGCAGACATAAATCAGCCTATACAGTAGTAATAAAGTGTCTTCAGATGACAGTTCATATGAAATGGTATTATATAAATAAAATGAACTGAATAAAATGTCTGGCTTCTAAAGCAGCACTACTGTACAAATGCTGTGCTGCCTTAGAGCCAGAACATCGAGCCCATTTGTTATTGTTTTAATATTGGTTTTCAGCTTTGTCCCTCGTGAACATACGTTTGGATTCTACAAACCTTTTAATTTTATTATGCATCACAAATGATGAAATCCTCCAGCTCTATGCATGTTTTGAGAAAATATATTCTTGCATTTTTAATCACGTTTTCAAAGTAATTATCTCTTCCAGTGTTGTGTGGCCCCAGCCTGAGCACTTTTAAACTGTGGTGCTCACATCAAGCTTAAACAGTCAACTTAAACTGCCTAAGAGCCGAACAAATGAAGAGTTTCCCACACAAATAAGGATGGTCTGTTTATACTGATTAGTCAGCTGCTGCACCACTGCTCTTACTGAAAACAATTTGTCTCTATAGTTGCTAAATGAAGCAGCAAAGTTGCTAAATTGGTAACACCGGTAAATCTGTGGCTCGTAGAGCCAAAACAAAAAGCCGTTTCAGGGTTAGAAGTCTGCTGGTAGACAGAGTTGAGCTTTTGCTGTGGATTTATTATAATACAAATGAAGGAACATTATTATTGCTGCCTCACATTTCCATAATGCTCCATGTGTTAATTTCTCTGCTGGAATCCAGTACTGGATGAATCCACCCCATAGAAAATACATTTTATCCCAGTGATATTGAATGCTTTGTTCCTGGCTTTGAACACCAATCAAAAGCTCGGCAGCAGTTATTGGGCATGTTTGTTTGGAGTATGTCAAGTGCACAGATTTCAAAACAGTCTTGTGTCTTGTTCATGTTGACAGATCGCCAAATGGATTAGCCTCTTTTTACTCCTCCTCCAAACTCTTCACCCTCAGACTATTCCCACTCCAACATGTCTGCATTATTTTACTTCTGCCTCATTAGTCATGAGCTGACAGGGAGAGGGTGTGTACAGTCGGCTTCTAACAGCGCCGACCCCGGCCTCCCCGGGGCCCTGAGCAGACTTCTGCTGACGGCTGAGTGTGAGCTGTGAAAAATCCTTCCCATATAATCATGACAATCACACAGTGTTTATTTAGTGTTTCTGAAACATTACAACTGAGTTATAATATGCTTCCCTGTTTTATTTTCATTTGACCATGAAGGCATCTTCAACAATGATACTCCTACCTCTTCAATAATATTCCTGACCTGGCTAGATGCTGTGAGGGAGGTTTTCTTATGGATGAAAATAAAAGGAATGAAGGAATCCAGTCTCACCACGTTCTACAGAGGGACTATCGAGAGCGTCCTGAGCAGCTGCATCACTGTCTGGTGTGGTAACTGCACCGCATCGGATCGCAGTACCCTACAACGGATAGTGAGAGCAGCTGAGAAGATCATTGGAGCCTCTCTTCCCTCCATCACGGACACTTATCTCACACTGCTGCATCCACAAAGCCACCAGCATTGTGGAGGAGCCCACACACCCCACACACACACACTCTTCACCCTGCTGCCTTCTGGAAAGAGGTACCGGAGCATCCGGGCCCTCACTGTCAGGCTGAGAAACAGTTTCTTCCCCAAAGCCGTCAGACTCCTGAACACTCAGTGACTGGACTGACACACACGCATTTATACACATCACTACCAAGCACTTATCTGCAGAATCTCTGTCACGATAACGAGTGGTCTGAACCAAACTGAACTCAGGTGCAGGACCCAGACAGAGACAGCTGAAGGTTTGACAATGTTTATTAAACTTAACTTAGGGGAGGTGGTAAAACAAAACAATTCACGGGGTGCTTGACTTGGCGCGGCCAAGGAAACGTGGCTAGGGAAGTATACACTAGGGCGAGGGAACGAGGCCAGAGATGCAGAGTGGAACGTGGCAGTTAAGCAGTCACACTGAGGAGAGAAGATAATGGGGTTAGGAAAGTGGTGGAGAGTTGTTCTGTAGATGGAGAGGATATTTTCAAACTTCTTACTTGCCGGTGGAGAGAGTAAGCGATGAGAGGGGGGAGTGACGTGAATCCAGAGTGAGCTGAACGGTGTGGAATGGCTACCTGAGATCTGGAGGTATCTGATGGTGTGCAGTGGCAGGAGGGCAGGCAGGTGAGGCACAGAGTGATTTCCAAGATGGGGGTTTGGTATCCTGAGTCCAAGAGACAAGCTTAGGCCTGAAGGTTAAATCCAGG